>CM022301.1:290114120-290144152 GCA_011799875.1 Thinopyrum elongatum
TCTTAGCGTCACGCGAGTCGAGGCGAACGTCGTCGCGGTAGCGACGACGGATGCCGAGACGAGCACGGGACACCACGCCCATCTTGTCTTAGCGTCAGGCGAGTCGATGCGGACGTTGTCGCGGTAGCGAAGACGAACGCCGAGACGAGCACGTGACACCACGGCCACCCTGTCTTAGCGTCACGCGAGTCGAGGTGGACGTCGTCGCGGTAGCGATGACGGACACCGAGACGAGCACGTGACACCACGGCCACCCTGTCTTAGCGTCACGCGAGTCGAGGGGGACGTCGTCACGGTTGCGACGACGGACGCCGAGACGAGCACGTGACACCATGGCCACCCTGTCTTAGCATCACGCGAGTCGAGGCGGACGTCGTCGCGGTAATGACGGCGGACGCCGAGACGAGCATGTGAGACCACTGCCACCCTGTCTTGCGTGAGGCATGTCGAGGCGGACGTCGTCGCGGTAGCGACGACGGACACCGAGACGAGCACGTCACACCACGGCCACCCTATCTTAGGGCCACGCGAGTCGAGGCGGACGTCGTCGCGGTAGCGACGACGGACGCCGAGACGACCACGTGACACCTCTGCCACCCTGTCTTAGCGTGACGTGAGTCGAGGCGGACGTCGTCGCGGTAGCGACGACGGACGCCGAGACGACCACGTGACACCACAGCCACCCTGTCTTAGCGTCACGCGAGTCGAGGCTGACGTCGTCGCAGTAGCGACGACGGACGCCGAAACGAGCACGTGGCACCACTGCCACCCTGTCTTAGCGTCACGCGAGTCGAGGCGGACGTCGTCGCGGTAGCGACGAGGGACGCCGAGACGAGCACGTGGCACCACTGCCACCCTGTCTTAGCGTCACGCGAGTCGAGGCAGACATCATCGCGGTAGCGACAACGAACGCCGAGACGAGCACGTGGCACCACGACCACCATGTCTTTGCGTCATGCGAGGCGAGGCGGACGTCGTCGCGGTAGCGACTACGGAGGCCGAGACGAGCACGTGGCACCAAGGCCACCCTGTCTTAGTGTCACGCGAGTCGAGGCGGACGTCATCGCGGTAGCGACGACGGACGCCGAGACGAGCACGTGGCACCATGGCCACCCTGTCTTATCTAGCGAGTCGAGGCGGACGTCGTCGCGGTAGTGATGACGGACGCCGAGACGAGCGAGTGACACCACGGCCACTCCACACTGCTCTGAAGGTGCATGGCGAAGGTTCAAATGCCGTCGTTTAAAAGGGGTTAAAACCGTTTGTATAGCCTCGCTTTACCAGTGTAGGGATCAAACCCTAACAAACTCACTCTCGATTACATATAACTCCTATCCCAATAACCCATCAACCATCTACAAGCCTACGGGATGGAATTAACCCACCTCAACGGCGGTGACCATCATGAATTGGTGATGGGGGAAGGTTTCGATGATTCTGATGTCGACGACTCCCCCTCTCCGGACCCCGAACGGTACTCCAGATCAGCCCTCCTGATAATAAACAGAGGCGGCGGCGGCTCCATATTGTAAAAACGCGATAATCCTCTCTTTGATTTTTCTCCCCGATAGGTACTTTATATAGTTTGGAGTTAGTCGTAGGCAGGTCCAGGGGGCCACATTCTGCCGGCGCGCCCCCAGGGCTGTTGGCCCTCTGGGTGGCCCCTCTCTTGTTTACTTCCTGTCCAGTATTTTTGATATTTCCACACAAAAATCTTCGTAATTTGTGGTCAATCGAGAACTTGATTTCTGCACAAAAATAACACCATGGCAATTCTGCTGAAAACACGTCCTCTGGTTTTCGTTCCCATTCAAATCATGGAAATTAGAGTCTGAAACAAGGGCAAAAGAGTATGGAAAAGTAGATCCGATGGAGACTATCATTGTGATACCCATTTTCCCGGATCCTAAGGATAGGTTATCGTTAATGTAACGTAGTCCCTAAAAGAACTTGATATTCATGCCGTTGGACCACGATTGTATCAAATTGGACCCACCTTGTTTTGTTAGATACGATTAACTCTCGCCTGTATTCAATTGTAATATAACACTGGTGGTTAACATTATGAATCTGGCTCCTATAGACCATGAGAGTACATGGTCCTTCTTTTCTCTGTACGTTTGGGCTGGGGGTTGCTTCAAACGTCACCTATAACATGTGATCATAACAGGATGCCGGACACCCTTAGAGTTGCCCTTCTTTCTTGGGTCCCCTCAGCCCTGTTTCCGACAGTGGCCCTACCTCTCTTCTTCCCTTCTTCCCCTTCCCTTCCCGGTTCACCTCGTTAGGCATTCTAGCTCCAAGCTTGAGTACTTTATCTCCTCCTCACCTCCCAAAAGTGCATGTTTGCAATCTTTTTTAGTAACAAAATAAAGATGAGAACCTTGACACTGTTTGTTCCATCTTGAGAGATCTGTGATGTAAAGTGCTCCTTTTTTATTTTATTTGAGGAACACTCCTAGTTCTAATGAATCTAGTATTAATGAGTCAAGCCCATGAGTCAGCACCTGTTGCCGCTCAGTATGAACCACTTGGTCGGCTTCGTGTCCCTCAACGAATATAGGGACAACAGGGGCCAGGTTCAGCCCGGAGCGGGACAAAAGCCCTTCACGTCTCCAATGTAATCTATAATTTTTGCTTGGTTCCATGCTATTATATTATCATTCTTTGGATTTTTAGACAATCATTTTATAGCACACTTTATATCATTTTTTGGGACTGGTGACCTATTGACATAGTGCCCATTGCCAGTTTGCGTTTTTTTGCTTGTTTTTTACTTCACAAAATCAATACCAAACGGAGTACAAACGCGCGAAACTTTTTGGAGAACTTTTCTGGACCGAATAGCACGCTGTTGGGCCAAAGATTACCAGAGGGGGGCTCCGGGGGAGCACACCCCACCAGGGGCGCGCTTGGGGGCTAGGCGCGCCCCGTGGGTTGTGTCCCACCTCGTGGCCTCCCTCACAGCCGTTCTTCACCCTATAAATCGCAAAGATTCCAAAAATCTAGGGGAGTCAACAACACAATTCCATCCAAATCCCAGGCGCCGCAATTTCCAGAACCACAGATCCAATCTAGACACCATCACGGATGGTTTCATCATCCTCATGGTGCCTCTCCGATGATCGTGAGTAGGTCATTGTCGACCTACGGGTCCGTAGGCAGTAGCTAGATGGCTTCTTCTCTCTTTTTGATTCTCAATCAATGGTCTCTGGAGATCTATGTTGATGTACCTGCTTTTGTGGTGTGTTTTTGGGATCGCCGACTATGAAAAGCTTTGATTTTTATTGATCATGATCTAGAATTCCCATGAAAGTTATTTGAGTTCTTGATCTCTTTTTGCATGATTTCATTATACCTCGGATTTCTTCTCTAATCTTTGGTTATTAGGCCGACTAGATCATTTTTTCTTGCCATGTGAGAGTGCTTTTTGTGAGTGGGTTCATCGTGCATTGTTCTTTCCCATTGACGAGGGGCAGCAAGACAACGCATGTATCACATTGCCTATTAGGAATAACAAGATTGGGGCTATTCCTACATGCAATGATCTTGTCTACATCATGTCTCTTCTTATTGCCAGTATTCCGTTTCTCCATGAACTTAATACACTAGATGCATGGCTGGATAGCGGTCGATGTATGGAGTCATAGTAGTAGATCAGGCAGGAGTCGGGTCTACTAATCTTGGGGATGTGGTGCCTATATAATATCATTTCCTTGGATATCGTTCATAATTATTTGATTTCTACTCAATTGCCTAACATTAATTTGTTTACCGTCGTATGCTATTTTCTTGAGAGAAGCCCCTAGTGGAAATCTACGGCCCCCGGGCTATTCTTTTAATCATATTTGCTTTGAGATCTATTTTATTCGCTTTTATTTTCGAGATCTATTATTCCAAAATCCAAAACTCCCTTGCCTGCACTTTTTTGTGCTATGATTTTATTTGGCGTTTTATGAGATCTATTTATCCAATCTATCAATCTATTCACATTTTTATCCCGTCAACTTAACAATTTCTGGCAATCCAAACCGTTACCCCGTAGAGGGATTGACAACCCCTCCTATCGTCGGAGTTAAATTATTTGTTCATTTGTGTGCAGGACCCGTTTACATAGCTTCTTGGTTCTCCCTACTTAACTGGTTGATGTACCTTGGTTTTTATAACTAAGGGAAATACCCTACCCGTAGGCTTGGCTGCATCTTCCCTCTCTTTGGGGAAATACGACGTAGTTCCAGCATATCAAGCCCATTTCCATCTTGATATTTTCATCAGCATTAAAGGAATGGGGAATGCCTTCGTTGAAAGAACAGAAAACATTAGGTGTCACACGTTGGCTACGAACTTGTGGCATGTGTCCACCTCGTATGACTATGATTCAACACTCTTTTTAGGCTCATCTTCCCCGTTTTTTATTTTGGTATTAGCTATTCTCTTTTGGGGAAATGCCGCTATTTGCAAGCGACATCAAAAGAATTTCTGGTGCCAGTTGCCCGGGGAGACATCATCAACATCTATCAATTTCCTAATCACAAATCTTCTCTCCTTGCAATTTACATTTTGTCATTTGGCCTGTCGTTTTCATCTCCCCCACTTCACAAAAATTTGCCGTTTTAAATGATTATTCGCCCTCTTTTCCGTTCGCAGGTTTTCTTGTCAATCTGTTTTTGTGTGCAATCTTGTTTTTGCATAGTCACGATGACTCAATAAAACACTAAGTTTGTGTGACTTTTACAATACGCACACAATGATTTTATTAGCCACTCCGATTTCTCCTCCCACCACTAGTGCGGAATCTTAGAATATTAATGTTGCTTTGTTGAATCTTGTTATGCCAAGAATTCAATTTTTTCGTACTCAATGAGGATGTCGCGCCCCATCAAACACATACGTAGAACTTTGGCGATATGCAAAAGAAAAAAGATATGGACAATGATATTGTGAAGTTGAAATTATTCCGTTTTTCTTTGCGAGATCGTGCCAATTTGGTTTTCTGCTTTGCCCTCGCAATAGTAATCGATTCTTGGGATCAATGCAAGGATGCTTTTCCATTACTAAAGTATTTTCCGCCCACGAAAGTTATTTCCCTTAGAACTCAATCATGAATTTCAGCAACTTGAGCATGAACATGTGCCCCATCTTGGGACGAATGAAATCGATGCTTAGAAATTGTCCTACTCCATGTTTAAATCTTTTGGATGATCATGCAAAAATTTATGCATGATTGCCTTTGTTTTCTAGAAATTTTTAAGGCTTCCGCTGCGAGTGGTACTTTTATGGAAATTCGTTTGGTGAAGCTACTACGTTGCTTGATCATATATGGAAATTATTCCAATGGCACATCCCGAAAGAAGTCCCTAGCTAGTCGCAAGTTAATTCGTGGAAGGAAATTATACTTTTTGAGTTAAAAAGTTTATGCTCTTATTAAATTGTTTTGCTAATAAAATTGCTCCTCATTGTCTTAATGATGTGCCTTTGTCTGCTTTTGATTGAGCAAAATAGTGATCTCGCAGATGTGGAGTTAGAGTCGCGCGAAACAATTTAATAACAATGCTTATAGAGGTATTTTAGTCCTAGGCATTTTTCCTAGAAATTCCTCTAATAATTATGGCAATTCCTATGGTAACTTCTCCTTACAATAATAATAGGAACCCTCTTATATTGAAATAATATTAAAGAATGTTATCAATGCCAAAACGTTTCAATAATATGATAGAAGAAAAGTGGAATAAGATTGATGATTTCTAGTGCATTGATAGAATTTCTTTTCTCATGATGTAAAAATCTCAAGTGGAAATTTTTGTACCCAAGGTTTGCAGGAATCATTAAAATCTTTATATGTTTCTATGGATGAAAGTCACGAAAAGAACCCTATGCTTAGAGCTAAACGGAATGTGGTTAGAAAGAGCGTTTCTCGTGGATTGCTTTATAAAAGATGAGATCCTTAAGTGATTGGTGTTGTCTGCTATTGATGTCCTTGTTGTTGTAAAATTAAATTGGATGATAAAGGGACTGAAAAGAGTCAACTTAGTTAGAAGGCGTCCCAATAATTCGGAGGGTGAAAATCTTGATGAAAAATTATAAAAGTGGGTTTGGAGAGGTCACTTTAACTAGTGATGTGCCCCCGCTCTTTTGGATTACAAAGACTTTAATTTATGATAAGTGCTCTTGGATTGATTGTCTTTCTTTGTTGCAATCCATGAATTAATTCACCTCATGCTTATGAAGGCAAAATACAGCTTTCACTAAACATCTCGTAGATGCCATGATGAAAAGCTTTGGAAGAAAGTGGAATTAGAGATTTCAATTCCGAAAAAATTACCTAATGAATGGGACCTACATCAAAGTTAAGATTAAAAATTATGAGGTGTTTATTCTCTATGTGATTTTGGGGTGCTAGTGTTTTTTCCATAATTCCAAAATCTTTATGTGATGTGCTTGGTTTACCGATATTGAAGACTGTTCTCTTAATTGCACTGGCGGATTCTACTATTAAAAAGCCTTGGACGAATTAAACGATGTTCTTATTCCTTGCAAATACAATTCTGTGCCCTAATTTTATTGTTCTTGATATTGATTGCAATCCGTCTTGTCCAATTATACTTGGTAAGCCGTTTACATATTATTGGTTGTCATACTTGATATGCAAGAAGGCATATCAACTTCCACTTTCCCCTAAAAGGGTATGGAAACACTTCCCTAGACATAATTAAGTCACCATAAGAATCAATCATGAGGGCATCCTAGGGATCTAGAACTAAAGACGACAATCGTGAATCTATGCATTATTGCGTAGCTAAGTGGCAAAAAAGGACAGCGCTTTGTTGGGAGGCCACCCAATAATAAAAATTTATTTTTTGCATTTTTCTTCCTGTTCTTGAGTGTTTTCACAATTATTCCTCTGTTATATTTGTATTTTATGTTTTAATTAGTGTTGTTCCAAGTAAACCAGCACTTTGGAAGCTTGGTGATAGTTGATTTGATCCTGTTGAAAAAAAGAAAACTTTGTGTCCAGTAAAATAAATTGTCTAAATTCACAGAATCGAGGAAAAAATTCTTGTTTTTACAAAAATTTTATTCCAAATTTACTATGTTGTCCTAATGTTTCAGCATTTTTGGAGTTACGAAGATGAGAACAATTCGCATTTGTTACAGACTGTTCTGTTTTTGACAGAATTCGTTTTCCTTTCTTTGCAATTGTGTGCTTATTTGATGAATCTATGGATTGTTCGGGGGGGGGGGGGGGGGGGGGGGTGGTATAAGCCATGGTTAGTAGATATCGTAGATAACATGCAATAAAACAAAATTTAATGGGTTTTCTCAGTACTTAAAGTAAAGTTTGGTTTCTTATACTAACGGATCTCACGTACGAAGGTTTTTTGTTAAGTTTTGTGTGATTGATTTTTCAAGTTTTGGGTGAGATTCACGATTGATGCTGAATACGGAGTAAGAAAATCCTAAGCTTGGGGATGCCTCATGGCCATCCCAAGTTAATATTCAAGGAGAAACCACCGCAACCTAAGCTGGGGATTCCCCGGAAGGCAATCCCCTCTTTCTTTAACGACCATCTAATTTTTCACTTGGAAGCTATATTTTTATTCGTATATATCATGGGGTTTGGCTTGAGCGTCTTGTATTATATGAATCCTTGCTGTGTTTTGCTTTTTAGTTTTGTCACACAGTAACCTTCTGACACACCTATACTTGAGAGAGCAACATTCGCTATGATTTGGTTAGAATTGCTCTTTAATAATGCTATCACTTAAATTTTCTGAGCTCTATGGAATTGCTCTAGTGCTTCACTATATTTTTTTAGCACGTTGTGCTTTAAGATTTTTGAATACATTCTCTCATGCTTCACTTAGATTTTGTTTGAGAGTTAGTACATTTTTGAAGACATTTCCCTCGCATGCTTCACTTATAATTATTTGAGAGACGAAAATTTTTATGCTCATGTTCTCACTTAGATTTGTGTTGAGCTTATCAAAGCAACGTGTGAAACTGTCCCAAGTATAGATATTCAAGAGGGATATAATAAAAACTTTCATGAAGATCCATTGTACAAAATAAACTGATTCTTTGAATCGTTTGAGATATGATGATATTAATTTGAGTCATGTTGGTGAGTATTAATGGCTTTATAAGATATTGATTTAAGGTTGTGATTTCCCTAGCAAAAGCACACAAGTCAATAATTTTTGCAATGAAATTACATCCTACTGTTGTGCATTATTCGGTGTTAGTTTATGCTTTAATGCTCGCGTTATGTGGTTTTGTCGTTTCATTTTGTTGGTTGCTTCTCAATCTTTTGCTAGCCTCCACTTGTACAAGTAGAGATACTACTTGTGCATCCCAAACTTTTGAACCCAGTTTTGCCATATGAGGTCCACCATACCCACGCTATTGCGTATTTCCGATGCCGTCGAAAAGCAATTTGTATGTGCCATCTCTAATTTTCAAAATAATTTACCTTTTGTTTGCTCGTACCGCGCATGAAGCGGCAAGGGGGTTGATCAATATTTTCCATGCTAGATTGTTATTCTCAAGATTAGTGTTTATTCACTTGTCCTTGCACGAGAGTGTGGCGGTATAGGGATGCCCAGTCCGAAATGAAAAAAGAAATTTACTTTATGTTGTGTCAATAATAAATTCCTCCTTGGAAATGTTTTGGTATGCAGGCCACCCGTGGATACGGCTAGCCATGAAAAGTTAAAGAATGGTAGAAAAAGGATAAAAAACTTTTTTTTCTGTTTTGGGAACCGCCTATTATATCTACTAGCATGGAAGTGTTGGGAATTACTCGGGTCGGTGGCCGTTTTCGTGACGGAAAAGTATGCCTCTCAAAAAAAAAATATCTTCTCAATTTAGCTTGAGCTCTGGCACCGTCTACAAATCCCTACTTCCCTCTTGCTAAGGCCTATCTATTTGTTGATGCATTTTTATTTTTTATTTAGTTCTTCATCTTATCTTAATAAAGCACCACCGAAGGGGTACTATGATCGTACTTGAGCATTGGGTATATCTCATATGCGAGTGGTGTATCATGAATGGAGCAATGTTAAGCATGCTGGGGCTAGGGATAACTTTCTTTCTTCAGTGTTGATATTTTGAAAGACAATTGTTTGCTTGTGTGATATGCGTGAGTATTGAACTCTTCATGTCAAAACTAGACTATTGCTTTGAACCATATAAAAGTCCCATACTGTCCATGCTACAAAGAAAAGAAATGTTAGAACTCCTCTAGGCGCATTTCCAACATCAAAAATTCTGTTGTAAATCATTTACCTAACTCGAGTACGAGTGGAATTAGCTTGGGGAGCTGATACGTCTCATCGCATCTAAATTTTTTGCTCGTTCCATGCTGTTATATTAATCATTCTTGGATGTTTTACAATCATTTTATAGCAACTTTATATCAATTTTTTGGGACTAACCTATTGCATCGTTGCCAGTGCCAGTTGCTATTTTTTGCTTTTTTACTTCGGCAGAAAATCATACCAAACGGAGTGTCCAAATGCAGCAAAACTTTTGAGGACATTTTTCTGGGTCATCCAGATCGGAGGGACCACGGGGGGGTGGGGTTGGGTGGGCCAAACAGTACCGTGTGAGCTGGGGGGCTCCTAGGGGAGCACAACCCACAGGGGCGCGCCTGTGGGGGGCCAGGCGCGCCATGTTGGGTTGTGCCCACCTAGGTGGCTCCCGCACCGCCTCTTCTCGCCCTATAAATACTCAATATTCCAAAACCCCAGGGGATCAAACGAAACACAATTCTAATTCTAAGTTTCCGCCGCTACGTCCAGACCTCGAGATCCATCTAGACACCATCACAAAGGGGTTCATCATCCTCATTGGTTGGCCTCTCCGATGATGCGTGCGTAGTTCATTGTAGACCTAACGGGTCCGTATGCAGTAGCTAGATGGCTTCTTCTCTTCTCTCTTTTTTGCTTCTCAATCCAATGGTCTCTGGGATCTATTGATGTAACTCTTTCTCTTTTTTGTGGTGTGTTTGTTGGGATCGATGAACTTTGAGTTTAGGATCAGATCTATATCCAGAAAGTTATTTGAGTTCTTTGATCTCTTTGTCTGCATGATTTCTTATATAACCTCGTATTTCTTCTTCGGAATCTTGTTTAGTTAGGCCGACTAGATCAATTTTTCCTTGCCATGGAAGAGGTGCTTTGGTGATGGGTTCGATCGTGCGGTGTTCTTCCCAGTTGACATAAGGGGGCAAACAACGCATGTATCGTTTCTATTAAGGATAACAAGATGGGGCTATTCCTACATGAATAGATCTCGTCTACATCATGACATCATTCTTATTGCATTTAGTCCATTTCTCCCTTTTCTCCATGAACTTAATACATCTAGATCTTCTGGATAGCGTTCGATGTTTGAGTATAGTTAAGTAGAATGCAATGCAGGAGTCGGTACTACTAGTCTTGGACGTGATGCCTATTAATTATCATTGCCTGGATATCTGTCATAATATTTGATTTTCTTCAATTGCCTAACCGTAATTTGTTTTACCGACCGTCATGTTATTTTCTTTGAGAGAAGCCACTAGTGGAAATCTACGGCCCCCGGTCTATTCTTTATCATATTGCTTTGGATCTATTTTTATTCTTGCTTTATTTTAGATCTATTATCCAAAAACCCAAAAATACCTTGCTGGGGGGGGGGCACGTTTTTGCTATTTATTTTATTTCGCATTTTATTTATCTATTTAATCCAATCTATCACAATTTTTATCCCGTCAACTTAACAATTTCTGGCACCGTTACCCTAGAGGGGATTGACCCCCCCTCCCTAATCTCTGGTTGCAAGTATTTGTTATTGTTTGCAGATACCGTTTACAATAGCGTTGCTTGGTTCTCCTACTGGATGAATACCTTGGTTTCATAACTGAGGGAAATACCTACCGTAGTTGTGCTGCATCTTTCCCTTCCCTCTTTGGGGAAATAACGACGTAGGTTTCCAAGCAATATCAAGCCCATTGTCCCACTCTTGATATTTTTCATTCGAGCAATTAAATGGAATGGGGGATGCTCAGTTGAAAGAAATAGAACATTATGTGGCAACATGTTGGCTACAAACTATGTGCATGTTGGTCCAATCGTATTGACTATGAGTCCACACTCTTTTTGGCTCCAATCTTCCCCGTTTTTTTAATTTTAGATGACCTATTCTCTCTTTTCCTGTGTCGACTCTTCGGTGTTGCGTGTTTGCTTTGCCTCTTCGCATAGCTCTCTTGCGATAATGCCGTGGATAGGAGGGGAGGGGGTCACAACACGTTTGGCCCGTTGTTTGTTGTAGCTATTCAACTTCGACTATTAGCCATTGCCTAGGCTACCAAGGTACTAAGGATGGCTGCTCACTGTTGATAAGTAGGCAATTTTTTTTCGACTAATTAAACCATAAACAAATCACTAGCATGGCATTGACAGAATTTACGACATCCTGATTCTGATCTAGACCAGCACGTACTATCAAACAGTAGACACATCTACACATAATTCTAGTCTGCTAATGGGAAATAAACGGAGCGGTTCATAAACGTGTTTTCCCTCCAGTAGGGCATGTAGAAGCCCGGGTGGCGGTGGCGTAGGCATTGGCGTCCTCAGGCGGCCTTCTTGTCGCCCTCGATCTTCTCGTCGCGACGGGTCGCGTCGGACTGAGACATGGGTGATGATAAGGCGACGCAGACGTATAGGAAGCGGATGAACGGGGGCGAGCAGTCACGTAGTCGCTTTCCCAACAACCTATATTCGCCTCTCCCCGTACAGGATCCGGAGAGACGGGTTTCGGAGACCTGCTCTCCCTCGACCGTGGGACGCGGCGGACGGGATTGGCCTCAACCGGGCCAACAACAGCAAGGAACGACGGTGGGTGTGGAGCGACTGGTGATCTGTTCGTCAGGCGGGTAAGGTTAGGAGACACCTCAACATTTTATAGGCGCAAACCGCTGGAGGACGTGGGATCTACCCATGTCCGATTACCCTGACCGCCCACACGATCTGACGTCTCAGATCATGGGCCCCCCCCAACTGTCCGAAAAACTCTCCTTTTACTGACTGCAAACAATAACGCAAGGTTGTAGCTCGCTCGGCTCCTTCCCTTCCCCGCAACCCCGCGGCGCGTCCTTCAATGCGAGGCGTGGCGTTGAGAGGCGGGTGGCGGAGGAGAGTCACGTGGGCCTCTTCTATTTCCTCAAAGCTCCAATAGCATGTGGAAGATAAATCATTATAGGAGGTCCAACTTCCAACTCCTCTCCAACTATCCGGGGTGGGACTAAACTTCCCACTACACATAGTGCCAATAAACTCCACATGGCCCCTTAGAGATTTTCATAAATTGTTAGATGGGCCCTAGGCCCACCCTAATATTTCAACATCCCCCACCAGATCTCGAGGCCCATTGTGGTCCTTCCTGTTCCCATTGTTGTTTCATATAATACCGGTGTTTCAAGTGAAGACCTGTTAAGTTGAACTTCAACCTAGAGCAAGTAGCTACAAAACCCCCTTCACAACTGAACATGGACTATGCCTTGGAATTGTCAGTTTTGGCGTCAAGAATCTCACCACAACCTCAGGTGGAAGCATATAAGTCCACATACCACTCCTGGCCTATTCCAATGAAGCTTACTAGAGAATCACCCCAATCTCAATAGACTGTGACTCAGCATTTTTCGGGCTCAGATAGGTGTGTTCTCTAAAGATCGCTCTGTAGGATAGCATCTTGCTTACATAATCTTTGGAACAACATTAAGACAATAGTCATCCTCCATACAGTATCGAGAAGTAAATTGCATCTCCAAACGGAGTGGGTTAGTATAGTTACTCTCCGCATTCAAACCACTGGCTTGTTTTCCAGGTCCTACTTCACGGGATCTCCGAATCAACATAGGTTGGTTTACCACCAGCGGAGACGAAGCGGGTGAAGAGAGGGAGGTAGGAAAGAACTACAGGATGTTCCCGACTCCTTTTGTGCTCATCCCCATCTTTCCCCTCATAGCATTAATCTATCACAACACTTAATAGCCACTTTTGTAAAGGGATCTGCCCATTCTTAGCGTTTGGACATACTCCAACGCTAATCACCATCCGAGTTTCTTAATTTTCTGACAGCTTTTATCTCATTCTTATTGTTTGTTTGGACTTCATGTGTCCTTTGAACTCTTCCCTTGTGATACATCTGATTGTCACAGTTCTTAAGGATCTCCCGGAACCGGTTATCAACCAATGGCAAGTCCCATCAAAGATCCTCGAAGCCATCCTGCTTGCGACAACCAGATTGTCTAATGCTGTTAATTCCGCTTCCATTGTCGGTCTCTCGTTAAGATACGTGTTGCTTGCAAACTTCAAAAACAGCGCCACCACCTCCAGGCTAAACATATAATACCCATTTGTCTCAAATCAGCACAGAGATCCAATTTGGCATCACTATACCCTTCCATACCGACGTGTACCGGTATGTGAGTCCCATAGTTCATAGTACCTTTTCATGATAGCGGCATAACTCTCTCATACATGATAAGCCAATGTACATCCACCCCCACCCCTCACCCCGATTGGAAACAAACCGGCTCAATTTGCTCCAGCAACGCGAGTAGGCCTCCGTTGCGCTCGCTAGGTACAATGAGTGAACCAATGATTTGGAGTTCTCAGTGTGATCCTTAGCTGTGCCTTCAACACTTTCGAACCAACACACTGGATCATTGGTGTTTACGATGGTTTTGCATCCGAATACCAAAATGGCTCACCCTTCTCATCAACATAAATGGGACTGTAGAAGTGTAAATCCCACCCTCATTAATCTCTCAGTAGCCTTGATTGTTCAAGATAACATCAGCCCACCCAGGTCTTTGCATCTCAAAGTTCCTGAATAGAATGACTTTGACCTCCTCACTGACTTTGAGGGTTGGTTCCGAATATCAATTATGTATCACATCAGCTAGTAAAATAACTCCCTTCGCCCCCCCTGGCGATAGTATACACATTTGTCAGCTTCTTAACAACAGCCACAGATGTCGCAGTCTATTAAGCTTATCTGGCCATTGCTGGTGCGTGTTTCAGGCCATATAAAGATTTCACAAAAAAACCTACACACTTTTCCTTCCCGACCATCTATTACATCCAAGCCATCTGCTGTTGCATTTAGATTTCCTCCGTGTAAGCTCTCCATTTTTCAGGAAAGCCATCTTACATCCTCTGTGGACGATAGGCCATGTGAGGCTCATCACTGAGAGTAATACTCGATGGTGTCAGTTTGGCCACAGGTGAATAGTAGCGAGAACTCTTCCTCTTCGTTCTGGTCATAGCCCTTGGCCACAAGCATAGCCTTGTCTTTTCAATCGTACATCAGGCCTAAAGCTTCTTTTTGAACATCACCCACTTACATCCCATGGTTTGCACCATAGGGGACGTTCATTGATCTCCCATGTCCGGTGCCATGATTGGATCATCTCGCTACGGACCGCATCCTTCCAGTAGTCCAGCTTCTGAGAGGCCTCCGCTTTTGAAATGAATTGTGGAGTATAATCCATGAGGTACACGAAGAAGCATCACAAAGGTCTGGCAGTCCTTTGTCCTACTTGTGCCCCTACCAAGGTTTTCCCCTCTTGATCCTCCTCAGGATCTTCATCATGTGTTTTTGTTCATAGATTCCTAGGAATGCAGGCTCAGGAGTCTCCTCAGATCCCTAGTCTAGAGTGCTTTGCATATCTCTCATAGGAAAAATAATCCTCGAAGAATGTAGCATCCTAGACTCCAAATTTGTACCGCCCTTCTGGTCAGGTACCTCAAGATTTCACTACTATAAATCTATAGCCAACGCTATTCTTGCGTATCCCAATAACGCAGTCCACCGTCTTTGGTCCAAGCTTATGCGTTTTGGGATCGGCACATTGACTTTCGCCAAACACCCCAAGCACGCAAGTATGAGAGGTGTGTCCTTCTCTTCGCACCATTCCTCAGAGGGCTATCTCATTATCCCTTGTCGAAACTTTATTCAGGACTGCCATGCCGTCAATATCGCCCCCCCACCATGCCTTGGATAAACCCGATGTATCTACCATGGCGTTACCCAAATTATTAAGTATCGGTTTGTCCGCCGGGCACCCCGTTTGACTGGGGTGAATAGGGAGGCGGTCCCTCGTCATGATAATGTCGTGTTCCGCACAAAAGAATCAAACTCACTCCCCCGAGAGTCCTCTCGACCACGATCTGATCGGACCAGTTTAATTTTCTTTCAAGTTGATTCCTCAACTTCTGCCTATAGATTTAAAGTAGTGTAGAGCCTCATCTTTAGTATTTAGCAGTACCATAGGCAATATCTAGTGGAATCTCTATCAATGTCATGAAGTATTCTTTCCATCCACCTTTAGTCCAACACCACCATTCATCTCAAAAGATCAGAATGTATGAGTTTCTTAAAGTGCCAAGTGTCTTTCCTTTCCTCCGCAGCCTTGTGAGTCTTGCGAGTTGCTTAGCTTGCACACATGAAAGACACTTAAACCTTTGCTAAAGTGAAACTCGGGATTAAATCCAATGTAGCTGTCGCGTCATACAACCCGAAACTAATGTGACAAAGACTTGAATGCAACTCAATTCATTAACACACCGCAATGAATATGGTTCCGACTTTATTTTAACCAAAAAAATCTGGCGAGGGAAAGGCGGAACATCCCTCGCTCTCATAAATTTTCCACAATAGTCCATATTTAGTAACTACTCATTTATTAGACCGAAGACCAACTTAAACCCTTCCTCTACAAAGAAGGGAGCCACTACGAGTTTTTCCTTGACGGCGGGGACATGCTGCACACGATCCTTCCTAAGTACACTTCAGATCGACCGCGCCACAAACCACCATGAACTAAGCATCGGCCAATTCCCATCAATACACGGACCCATGGCCTTTGACCTGCTAAGAAGGTGATCATGAATGTTCAGCACACACATGAAACACCTGCACCTTGTCACCCACCAATCGGTGGGCTGAAAACACTGAAAAAACAAGTAACTAAATTCCATACCCGATGCCATTCTCATTGTTGCCCACCATCATGTTAACAGACTTGGCAGTCCTGTCCCGACTTTCTTATACTTGTTTGGGCACTTGTTCGCCCAATGTTCAAAAAACCGAACCACAAGTGAAGCTGCCCTCATCCTTCTTTTACTTCTTGAAGGTCTTCTTGCCCTTCTTCTTAGTCGGTATTGTGTTGGACCCGTTCTTTCCCTTGGGCTTGGTGGGAGTTGAAGGTTCCTCTTGGTTCACCCATTTGGGGACAGAAGTTTCCCTTCGACCCTATTTCCTTGTGAGTCCTTTGCTCTCAAGAGTTCTGCTCAACAACTCAGATGGCCAATGACATCCCCACTGAGAATTCCGCCTCTGATGTTTCAGAGTGGTAGAAAGTTCCTCCAGAAATTAGGGAGCTCAGCAATTATGCAGCCGTGACAAACTTGCCCGGTAAATCGCACTTAAGAGGCTCAAGCTCCTTAGCGATGCATTTTAATCTCTGAGCCTGCTCCAGTATATGACGGTTTTTCAACCATCTTGTAATCGTGGGAACGGCTCTATAATATACATTTCGATCCCTGCAATCGGTGGCCCGAATTTTTTAGATCGAGCATCTCACACAAGTCCTTGGCAACATGCACAGTAAGATATGCGTCGACAAATTTATCTCCGATCACGCTAAGAACCTGCTCTGAGAAATACCATCGGTGGCATCCCTGAACGCCTTCTCCTGTTAGGAGTCATCGTCCCGTGGAGACACAGGCGACCCAAGAACACGTTTCATAGCCGTGAGCCATAAAGTGGCTTTAGTTCTGCCAACACTTAAAGTAACGTACCGGTAAACTTATCCGGTTTCGGTGCAGCGGCAAAGCCACTTGCCGAAAAATTCCTGCACATAATAGGTTTTTTGGATTGTTGAATACGTAGGTAATTTTTTCGACTAATTTAATCCATAAACAAATCACTAGCATGGCATTGACATGAATTAACGACATACTGATTCTGATCTATGACAAGCACGTACTATGCACAGTAACACATCTACTATAAATATAATGCTAGTCTGCTAATGCGGGAAATAAACAGGAGCAGATAACCGTGTTTATAACCCTCCAGTAGGCCGGCCAAGCCGCGCGGCGGTGGCGGCGCACGGCGTCCTCAAGGTGGCCTTCTTGTCGGCTCGGAGCTTCTCGGGCGGCAAGACGGTCGGCGTCGGACCCTGAGACTGGTGATGATGAGGGCGCGTGATGTAGTGAAGCAACAACGGAGGGCGAGCAGTCGCGTATCCCTTCCAAAAACCTATTCCCCCCTCTTCCGTATCAGGATCCGTCGAGGCGGAATTCGGAGACGCTCTCCCGTCGCCCGTGTACGCGGCGGAACGGGATGGAGTCACCGGCGGAAGCAGCAGGCAAGGAAGGAACGACGGTGGGGCGTGGGCAGAGTTACCTGTTCGTGGCGGCTAGTGGTTAGGAGACCCCCACACTTATCGTGGCGCAGCCGCGTGGATAGAACGTGGGCTCAAAGACCCACGACTGATCCGTGACAGCCCACACCACCGTTTCAGATCGTGGCCTCCGCTATCAGAAAACTCTCCGGTAACGATTGGCAAAATAAGCGTCATAGGTGTGAGCTCCGCTCATATCCCGCAACCCGCGGCGGCGTCGTGACGAGGCGTGCGGACGGAGGAGTGCGCGAGGAGGCCTCTTTCTATTCTCAAACTCCTAGCGCTTGGAAGAGAAAAACCCTTATAAGGAGGTCCAACTCCTCTCCAACTCCAACTTCCGGAATGAGACTAAACTCCCCACTACACCTCGCGCAATTAAAACCCACATGGACTTAGAGATTTTCAGAAATTGTTAGACGGCCCCTAGGCCCACCCTAATCTTTCAACACTCAGTGCCATTTTCAAGTTGATACTTGTCGAATCACTATTGAGAGTACTTCGTTGGCGAAGATCACTCCAACCTCCCCAGGTTGCGACAAGTGGCCGCGCTGCATGTGCGCCACGTGTCGCACCTGGATTTTCCATCCCTTTTTCGTAGATCCGTTATTCAAAACGTTTTATCTTTATACCCGTGCGTCCACATCTCAACCGACCGCTTTCACAACACGTTGGATTTCCTCGCGTCGAGATCTTCAAAACTAGATTCCATGTTTGATATGGTTTGACGAACTTTTTTTTCACACAAAATCGGACGAAAAAACCGAACGCGGAGCATCGGGTTTTTTCCCTTTTCCGAAGACGCCGCCGTGCCTCTCACGAAATCACACCATCGGCCTCGCGCGGAAGCACAACCGTGACTCCTCACAGAAGGAAAAATAAATAGAAATGCTTTTTTTTTCGTTTTCGAGGAGGCACGGCCGTGACTCTCGCAAAGCACACCGGGTCCTCCTCGCAGAAGCAAACCGTGACTCTCGCGAAAGAAAAAAAAAAGAGAACATGTGTTTTTTTTTCGTTTCTGAGAGGCAACGGCGTGACTCTCGCGCAAAGCACAACTTCGTACTCCTCGCGGAAGCAAACCGTGACTCTCGCGAAAGAAAAAAAAACAGAAAAACAACCTTTTTTTTTCGTACCGAGAGGCACGGCCGGACCTCGCGAAAGGCCACACCGTGCCTCTCGCGAAAGCAAACGCGTGGCTCTCGCCAAAGAAAAAAAATCGAAAAAACAGCATTTTTTTTCGCGTTTCCGAGAGGCACGGCCGTGGTCTCGCGAAGCACAACCGTGCTCTCGCGCAAGCAACCATGACTCTCGCGAAAGGAAAAAAAATAGAAAAACAATTTTTTTTCGTTTCCGAGAGGCACGGCCGTGCTCTACAGCGAAAGCAAACCCAACGTGCCTCTCGCGGCAGCAAATCATGATCTCCGCGAAAGAAAAAAAACCACCTTTTTTTGCGCAAAAATTTTTTTTTTCAAATTTTTTTTTGTTTTTTTGTTCGAAAAGCTAAGGAAGACTGGAAGAAAACCAAACGTCGAAAAAAAAAACAAAAAAAAAACCCCATTAAAAAAGCCCGAAAACCATCGTGCGAAAATAAAAAAACAAAATCCGCAGGGAGCGCCCAGAGCGCGACACGTGGCGAATGGCTGAGCGCGCGCATGCGCGCTGATCGTTTGCGATGCTCCCGAAAGAACGTATGAGTAGGGAGCAGAGTAAACTGCAGACCTTGTTAAACGTGCAGGAGGGAGGTGGGGGGGGGTGGTAGGTAAACGTTATGTTTGGGTTATTTGGCGTGGGTTGTGGGTAGTAGGGGGGGGGGTTTTGGAGGGTTGTGGTGGTGGGTGGGGGGTAGTTTTGTGTGGGGGGTTTGATGGAAGTTGTTTGGGGGTTAAGAGCGCTTCGTTACATTAGTTGCTCTCTATACTTGTGGTTTTGCTTCGCTGTCTAGCATAGTAGTAGCAATCCATCTTTTTACAGAAAACTCCATGCAATCATTTTGTGGGCTTGAGCCGCGCAACTCAGGCTAAGTGAAATTGGCAATCCTACTTAGTCGCTTATGGCATCCTCAACACAAAAAATTTGGACTTATGCGCCAGATTTTATTAATTGTTATGCACGCTCGGCGTGCAGGTTCCAATTGGCCTCCCATAAACTTTCAGGCCTTGATTTTGCCTCCACCCAGTCCTGTTTTGGAATTTTTTTAGAACTTCGGCCAGGTTTTTCAGTCTTTTTTCTCTGTGTTTTGCTACATGTTATCTTGGGCTTTTTATTTTTTTTTTTCTATTTCTCTCTGGTTTTTACTTTTTCATTTTGTTTTTGTTCAATTTTTCACATTCTGAACTTTTCTAAAAAACTCTGTGAATTTTGTGAATTCATGATTTTTTTTTCATATTTCTGAACTTTTTTTCAAATTCCATTTTTTAAAATCACAAAATCAGTTTTCACAAATAATGAAACTTTTAGCTTTTATGTTTTTTTTTCAAATTTATGATCATTTTTATAAATTATTATTCCTTTTCAAATCCATGCACATTTTGTAATTCACCAAAATTCCAGAACCTAACCTGTTTATTTTCAAAAGGTTGACGCAGCAGCAAGGCGTAAGAAGAAACGACGAGCAAGCAGATGAGACACGAGTGTAATTGAGCCAGTGCGTGGTGAGACACCGGGCCGCGGCCCAGCTGGGTAACACCCACTGTGTGTGTTATAGAGTGCGAATACGTTGGGTGGGCTGTAAGGGGGGGGGTGATGATTATTAGGGGGGTGTGACAGGCGCGAGAATAGCTTATTTGCACGTATGGAGGGGCGTTAATAGTGTGTTTTAATGGTTAGCCTAGCGGGCCGGTAGTTTCTGTGTCGTGACTCATATAGTTACTAAGATTGGTTATTCTCTATCCTTTTGGTTTTGGGAACTTTGGACAGGGGGCTGGGCGTCGGGGGAGTCCTGACTAGGTTTGCTTTCCGCCTGGTTGGTTTTTTCTCTGTGGTTTTCTGGACAGGGGGGTGTTTTTCTTTTGGTTTTTTTATTTCGCTTTTTGTGGTTTCTATTTTATTTAGTTGCTCCTATGGGGGGGGGTGCGATTTCTTTTTAAAAAACATCACAGGCATTTTTCTCCAAGTAGCAATGATTTATTTTATACATATCCTTCACTTGAGTTTTTAAATTTCCCTGACCGTTGTAAAGCACTAAAGCCATTAGGGGGGGGGGGGGGCAAGTTATATTTATACAAAACATTCATCTTTACACAATCAAAGAATGAATTTACTTTAAATTTATAGATTTTAAAATTCTGTTAAAACCAAATAATTTCAAACAAATCACGTATTATGTCAGGAGAATGTAGAAAACCAAAAACATCTTTTTTTTTTCCTGGTAAAGCTGACCACCAGCAACAGAAAATTAGCACAACAAAAAACACTAGTGACTTTAGTGAGCTGCATACATGAAACACAAGAAAAAACTGAGACGGAGCACATGATTGGGCTCATGGGTGAGGACGCTGGGTGGCCGCGTCACGAAACAGCAGGGGGGGGGAAACCCGCTTTTCCAAAAAAGCAAATCAAAAAAAAAAAAAAGAAAAGGGGAAAAAAAAGAGGAGGAAAAGGGGGGGGGGGGGGGGGGGGGGAGGAAAGGGGGGAGGGGGGAGGGGGAAGAAAAAAAAAAAAAAAAAGAAATCAGCGGATGGACTATAGTATGACCAGGGGTATCATCATGAGAAAAGGGGGGGGGGGGAATGGGGAGGTGATTTCCGTTCAACACTTTTTTCATATCCCTTTCTCTTACCTTGTTTGTTTTTGTTTTGTTTTAAAAACCTCCCATAATTCCTCTTTACTCAATGGCCATGAGGGGGGGGGGGGGGGGGTCAACGAACGCAAGAAATAATAAAAATGTACATCTAGGTCCGCAAAAAGACATCTAGGCGACATACAAAGTCACTTAGCTCGGCCGAGGCGCGCCGCCGTCATCGCCCTACCTCGCCGGAACCGGGTCAAAACTTGTTGTAGAAGGGACTACGGTGAAGTCGTGTCGTGTGGTCACATAAAGGCCACATACAGACACAAATGTGCATCAAAAAACATCAAACCAGCCGCTGCAGATGAAAAGTAGCGATAAGATAGTGTGGGGGGACGTACGCAAGTCTCAAACAGACACACAAACGTAGAGGGCGTGGAGCTATATACCAGATCCGAGCACATCCACCAGTGGGACATATCGCCGGAGACACATCGCCACACACCGCAGCAAATGAGAAGCATGTGTGGAACTGGAAGAAAACATACACCGGAAAAGGGGGGGGGGGTGCGGACCAAGGGGCACTCCGTAACGGGGGGCTATGGCGGAGAGCAACCTTATCTATCTCGGGAGCCACCGCCGTTTCGTTCTTCCTGGTAGTGGGAAACCCCCCTCGGGAAAAACCTAAAAGAATTCAAAGAAAATCTAACAAAAGTCCAGAGCCGCACCGCAAATGTCAAGGGGCCGGAGTCCACCGCGCGGCTGATGGCCCTAACGCCACCGGAGACGAGAGGCGGACCGACGGGCTGGGCCCGGGCGTGGAGCAGAGGAACCCTAAGCTTTCGTTGGGCGAGGAATAGCAGGTTTTTGTTAGATGCCCCCACTCGCTCACCTTTGGCGCCTCTCCTTTCTGCCTTTAGACTGCTTCCTCTTCGCTGGTATAATGTGGCTCTCTATGGGCCGGTTGAACGTACAATGTGATTGTTCTTGAGCAAATTAAATGAACGTGGATGTCCGGTTGGAAGAAAGAAGAAAGACATTTGTGACGACATGTAGGCCACTACCAGGTAGTGTTTTTTTTTCTGTTCAACCGGTTTCGGACACCACCATTCAAACACTTTTCAGATCGGGTTGGTCCCACCCAAACAGAAATTAAAGTGGCGCCAAATTACGTTACTCTCCAAGAGAGAAAACAAACCGTGTCAATCAATTTCATATACAGTAAAATTCCACCAAACCTGAAAGTAAATGCCGTGACCAACATAAATGTTTGGTACTAGTACAGAGCACAACGGCACCACATATTTTGTTGGAAAAAAAAACGTTGACAATTAAAATCTCGCGACTCTCCTTGCGTTGCCTCAACTTTGCCTGCCACGTTGTGTGCAGCACAATCACCATAGTGATCCTCCTCCCTGCTTTCCCAAAGACCCTCCTCCATAGCGGACTACCATAAGAGCGGGGGAGAGCTACACGGGAATCAACTCGGCACACATGCTTTGCCGCTTAGTTCCGACATTCTCGAGTCAAAGCGTCTGACCACTTCCATATTCTCGCTCGTGACCAAAACCCCGCGCGTTCTAATCATTCGTGTGGACCCTAACCGCGATCTTGAAGTCATGAACTAAACGCGCGTTGAAAGGTTGATCGGGCATGCTGGCCAACTGCCAGTGGCTACGCCAGCCGTGACCTCTCCACGCACCGAGTTCCACCGCAGTAGACTCGAAACCCCTCTCACGCTCTGGTGCTGCATAAATCCCATGATCCACCCAACTCTCTCACCACTAAACCTCTGTCCTTGGTACGCTCCTCGAACCTGCACCAGATCGATAGATCGGGCCTCAGCGGCCCATATGAAATCTACCCGGCCCGCTCCAGCCCATCTGCACTTCCTTCAGCTGCACCTCTGGGTCGCGGGCCAAGGTCCGAGGCGACGTTAAAGCACGGCCCGGGCGGCGGCTGCCTTCTCGTCGCCACTCCATCCATGGAGGCCGGCCGGCGTCACCCGACGAAGAAGCCTGCGGCTGGGAGAGGCCGAGCGGGGCCGATGGGCCAGGCCGTGGCCTATAGTGGTGTTCCAGAACTCAATGTCGGTTTCTCTAAGCCTTGGAAGGTGTTGCACGATCAGGCCATGGCTCTCCTCTATGGCCTCTTCCCCGCTTGCCGTCCAGCTCCATCATCGGCGCGACCAAGGACGGGTCCGCCGAAATGGCGCCATCAGTCCTCGAACATGAGCTTGATGTGTCGGGGGAACCAGGCACCGTGAATACGCCGGATTGCCGTCGCCGATCGGAGCCGGCGTGCTTGCACGCCGGGCACGGGTCTGGCTGATGCCAGCTCCCGCATGACCTGTGCAAACGCCGAGATGGCCGAAGAACGGACACCTTTCGGACGCCGAGGTGGCCGCCGACTCGTTCGGTCCAGTACAGGAAACGCGTCGCGACGAGGAGGCTGCCGGAGGTTAAATGGCGGCCCCGGCGACGCCCTTCGGCTGTGGCGGAGCACGACACGAACCGGTGCGAAGGCGACAAGGAGGCCATGGACGTGACCGCCCTCGGTGCTCTCCACCGCCCGGGGACGCCCGAAACGTCAGCGGGGAAGCGAGCTCGACGATGGCGCCGTGTCGTCGGCCCGGACAGTAACTCGCGGGACGAAGGCCAGCGGTGGCGAGGGGTCGGACGACGGAGGGTAGTGAACCAGCTGGATAGCGGATGGTGTGGCCCTGGCCATGGAGGGGAAGATTGCTATGGAGGGAGGACATGGGATTCCGTGGAGGGAAGTCAAAAAGCCATCGCAATGGAGGGTGCAAGATTGGCAACACAACAAGCTAGTCAGAGGGTTTTCTGCGTGTGCTTCATGGTTAGCGCAGCACATTTATAGCAAATAGTAAGCCTTCGTCACTCTATGCTCATCATGGAGCTGGGTCGATATCGATAAACCCAATAACTCAAGAAGTGAGAGTAAAGAGCACGGTAACGGCATCAATGATTGTTCACCAATTTGTTTAGAATGGCTGCAATTCACTGATGGCCACCCCATAAAAAAATGAGATTAGTCGTTGTTATATTACTGGGTAGATAAATATATTCGGATGTGGGACAACACAAAGCTATCGCATCGAAAAGACTCCTTGGGGGGGCGGCATCGATCGCGGGGGGAGCGATCGATTCGACCGCGCGTGGCGCGCTCACTGATCCCTTTCTAGTTCGGTGGAAAGCCCGACACCGTGCGTCTCCGGATCCGTTTCCACCTCCACATCACTCCGCTCCTATTCTAGTGGGTTGCCGGCCGAGGGAAGGGGCGCTCATTCCTTTCCCCTTTTCCCGTCTTCCGGATCCAACTCCTGCTCTTCACGGCAGCTGCATCCGCTTCTCCTCCCCCCCCGCTGGCGGCTCCTCCATCGCGGTCGCGGGCCAATTACGGCGAGAGGCTACGCGGGCCGCACGGGCGCCGTCACAAAGGTCCAGGGGACGACAGCACCAATACGACCAGGCGCCGCGCCCGCACGAGTGCCGCGAGGTCGACGGGCGCAGCAGCCAAACAGCGAGGGGCGGGCTCTCCGGCGGCCGTACGGCCTCCTCCGCGCACTCGCCTTGCTCCTGGCTCCTGCCTGCCTGGGCTGCGACCTCCCGTCTGCGTTCCCCACCCGCATAGGCAAGCTTCCCAACGGGTACCGCATCGCTCCGAGATGTCCAGGTTACCACCCAACTCCCCCTTCCCCTATTCCTCAGAGTCCATAGCCGACGGTCGGCCGTTCGCTCCGAGATCCAGAAACCACAGATTGCACAGGGAGTCAGGACAGGGATTTTGGAAGCTCTACTCTGGATGAAGCTAGCATGGCTAGGTAATTCCTCACGCACAGCTTCAGCATAAGCAGGAAGAAGCGATTTAATTTTTTTTGGTAGGACCATCTAGTGTAGGATGGTGGACAAGTAAAATAGAAGTTGAATGGGATCTCAAAAAACTGAAGGAAAAGCAGACAACCTTGGTGGCTTTTTTTTTTTTTTGCGTGCCAGAAAGAAGATTGTTTACTTTTTCTCACAAAAAAAAAGTTTTTTCGACAGGCAAAACTCATTCCAATCTTCAGTGTCGTCTTTTCGTTGAACGGCGGAGATACCCCATCATAGCAGTTGTGCATCCCATCCGTAAAAAGTATGGAACCTGTGGAGATGGCAAAAAGAAATCCCTAAATGCAAGTCTTGAACAAGCTGCTTTTTTGCAGTCATGAACTAAGACTAGCGGTCTCTTTTATTCTGTAGGGGAATCATTTTTTTGATAAAATTCTGAACACTATTCAAAACAAATCAGCAGCGCCATTGTTCAAGAATGTACAAATTGTCTAGAAAAATTGTTTTTGTTTTCTGTATGCAAGTTTATCGTATGAATTCTGAAGACGGTTGCACAAATAATCAAGCAACTGCCATTGTACAAGAAATGAACTATTCTCTAAAAGTTGTGTTTTGTATCTGTAGCAAGTTAATTGTAGAATTCTGACACCATCAATATGCACTTCATAGCACGGTGCGATATTAATCCTGTTAGAGCATCTATGCAAGCAAAAAACTGAGTTTTCCAATCACACAAACGTGTTTCGCGGGGAGTTTGTGAGAGGAGTGAACACGATAAAGGCTTATGTCATTTTGCATTGCATATCGATTTGGGACCCCCTATTAGGTCCTAGTAGTTATTTGGTTGGGTTTGTCATTACGGTCTCTCCCAAAGTTAAAATGTACCGAGTTTGGTTACCAGGTAAGATACTTTTTCCTCGCCCGTGTAAGTCTCAGAAGATTAAGAGAGCAAAAGTCTTGTTGAATGACCCAGATGTATGCAACACAAGCATTGCTCAATCTGTACCAGAATGCCAATGCCATCCTGTGTGAAGTGGAATGGCTCCAGCCTACTATCGAAAGGGAAGATTTCCTCTTAGTTCCTTGTGTTTTTTGTTATTTCTCTTCATGTTGGTAGCACACGGTCCATAAGTTTCATCGTGTGTTGATTTTTGGTCAGTTACCTTAACTGCAACCCTGTTTTTGCTTTCTCGTTACAGCTTAATTTCTCGGATCAACTCCTGTCAATACAGACAAACTCATTTTAGGCAGTTATAATATTGTCGCTGTTTTGTCGTTCTAGCGTTTCTCACTTGCTGTTGCATCATGACACTTTCAACCCATGTTTGATTATTTAAGTGGTTTACAACTGTATCCTGTTATAGTCTGTTCTTTCATACCAAGATATTTTTACTACTGCCGTTGAACTTAAGACCCACTCTCTAAGCTATTCTCTGCTTTTTTTGAGATTGTGGCTTCCGAACAATCAGCACTCCAGGGACCGATGTGAAATTCACTAAATTCCGAAAGTCTAACCAGGCGAGCGGTGATAGTTGCAATGAGCCAGGTGCAAGAGCAACTATGGGCCTAGTCTAAAGGTAGATGACTGGATTTGAGTACAGAAAGTTCCTGTACAGCAAGGAAAGCTCCCCCAAGGTATTTGGAAGTGAAATTCCAAATGCACCTCTGAAACAATGGACATTTTTTCAGCAATGACTAAAAACTCAGCATTCATTTTTTTATTTTGTAGGAAAATCTTTTGGATGAAACTCTGAACACTATTCAAAAAATCAGTGCAGCTGCCATTGTTCAAGAATGATACTAATGCTCTGAACATGTTTTGTTTTTGTAGGCAGTTTATTCTATGATTCTGAACATATGCAAGGAAAATCAGCACTTCATTGTTCAGACATGACCCTAATTCTCTGGAAAATCGTGTTGTTTGTTCAGCGCAAATTAATTATATGAATTCTGAACATTGTTCAAGAAATTCAACAGCTGGCCATTATTTTACATAAGTCGAGCGGACGTCGTCGCCGGTAGCGACGACGGACGCCGC
The DNA here is from genome assembly GCA_011799875.1 of Thinopyrum elongatum. Lineage (NCBI taxonomy): Eukaryota > Viridiplantae > Streptophyta > Magnoliopsida > Poales > Poaceae > Thinopyrum > Thinopyrum elongatum. The sequence continues at coordinate 290,141,192 of CM022301.1, forward strand.
GAGACGAGGCACGTGACACACGGACAACCCTGTCTTAGCGTCACGCGAGTCGAGGCGGACGTTGTCGCACGGACGCCGAGACGAGCACGTGACACCACGGCCACCCTGTCTTAGGGGTCCCACGCGAATCAGGCGGACGTCGAGCCGGGGGGGGACGGGGTAGCGCGACGGACGCCGAGACGAGCAACGTGACCCACGTGCCCACCCTGTCTAGCGTCACCGAGATCAGGCGGACGGTCGTCGCGGTGTGGAGGGGACGACCGGACGCCGAGGACGAGACGTGACACCATTGCCACCCTGTCTTACCTCGCTCACGCGAGTCGAGGCGAACGTCGCGCGGTATGGTATAGAGACGACGCCGAGACCGAGCACGTGCCACCACGGCCCCCACCTGTCTACCGTCTTACGAGTCGAGGTCGGACGGCGCGCGCGGTTACGCGACGGACGGCCGAGACGAGCACGTGACACCACGCCACCCTTTCTTTAGAGTCACGCGAGTCAGGGCGGACGTCGTACGGTTAGCGAGACGGACGCGAGACGAGCACGGTGACAGCACGGCCAACTCTCTTAGCGTCCCGACAGTCGAGGCGCGTCGTCGCGGGTGGTAGCGATGACGGCTGCCGAAGATGAGGCAACGTGGACACCAGCAACGCCACCCTTGTCTTAGCGTCACGCGCAGTCGAGGCGAACAAGCACGTTGGCACCACACGCCACCCTGTTCTTATGTTCACGCGCAGTCGAGGCGGACTCGTCGCGGACGGGGGTAGCGACGACGGACCGCCGAAACGAGCAAGTGGCACCACTGCCACCTTGTCTTAGCATCACGTGAGTCGAGGGGGACGTCGCGCGGTAGGTAGTGACGACGGAGGCCGAAAGCGGTCACGGTGACACCATGGCCACCCTGTCTTAGCGTCACGCGAGTCGAGGCGGACGTCATCGGGGTAGCGCGATGGACGCCGAGACGAGGCACTGCACCACTGCCACCCGACCTGTCTTAGCGTCACGAGCGCATAGGCGGACGTCGTCGCGGGTTTAGCGACGACGAACTGATGGAAATGAGCACGTGGAACCACGCCACCCTGTCTTGCGTCAGAGCGAGAGGATGCGAGGTAGACCCCCTCTCCAAGAGAGTTAGCGCGGACGGAGGCCGAGCGAGCACAGTGGCACCAAGGCCCACACACTGTCTTAGTCGTACGCGAGTCAGGCGGACGTCATCGCGGTGGAGCGACGACGGGACGCCGGAGAGCACGTGGCACCACGGTCACCCCTGTCTTATCTAGCGAGTCGAGCGGACGTGTTGTGGGCGTCGCGGTTTATGCGACGACGGACGCGCGAGCGAGCACTGACCAACCACTGGCACTCTTCTTAGGGTCCACGCGAAGTCGGGCGGACGGTCGTCGCGGGTAGCGACGACGGACGCCGACGAGCACGGAACACCACGGCCAACCTGTCTTAGCGTCACGCGAGTCGAGGTGGACGTCGTCACGGTAGCGACGACGGACGCCGAACGACACGTGACACCACTGCCACCCTGTCTTAGCGTCACAGCGAGTCGAGGCGGACGTCGTCGCGGTAGCGACGACGGACGCCGTAACGAGCACGTGACACCACGGCACCCTGTCTTAGGTCACAAGCGAGTCGAGGCGGACATCGTCGCAGTAGCGACGACGAACGCCGAGACGAGCACGGGACACCACGACCCACCCTGTCCTTAGCGTCACGCGAGTCGAGGAGGACCGTCGTCCGTGTAGCGATGACGGACGCCGAGACGAGCACGGGACACCACGCCCACCCTGTCTTAGCTTCACGCGAGTCGAGTGGACGTTCGTGTGGTAGCGACGATGGACGCCGAGACGAGCACGTGACACACGGCCACCCGTCTTGCGTCAAGCGAGTCGAGGCGGACGTCGTCGCGGTAGTCGATGACGGACGACGAGACGAGCACGTGACACCCAGCCACCCTGTCTTAGCGCGCACGCGAGTCGAGCGGACGTCGTCGCGGTAGCGACGACGGACGCCGAGACGAGACAACGGGACACACCCGCCACTGTCTTAGCGTCAGAGCGAGTCGATGCGGATGGTCGTCGCTGTAGCCGACGCCGGACGCCGAGGACAAGCACGAGACACCACGCCACCCTGTCTTAGCGTCACGCGATTCGAGGCGGAGCGGGACCGTCTTCGGTAGCGACGACGGACGATGAGACAGCCGTGACACCACGGCCCCTGTCTTAGGCGTCACAGCGAGTCGAGGGGACGTCGTCTGCGGGTAGCGACGACGGACGGAGACGAGCACGTGACACCATGGCCACCCTGTCTTAGTGTCACGCGAGTCGAGGCGGACGTCATCGCGGTAGCGACGACGGACGCCGAGACGAGCACGTGAGACCACTGCCACCCTGTCTTGCGTGATGCGAGTCGAGGCGGACGTCATCGCGGTAGCGACGACGGACGCCGAGACGATCATGTGACATCACGGCCACCCTATCTTAGGGCCACGCGAGTCGAGGCGGACGTCGTCGCGGTACCGACGACGGACGCCGAGACGAGCACGTGACACCACTGCCACCCTGTCTTAGCGTGACGTGAGTCGAGGCGGACGTCGTCGCGGTAGTGGACGACGGACGCCGAGACGAGCACGTGACACCACAAACCACCCTGTCTTAGCGTCACGCGAGTCGAGGCGGATGTTCGTCGCGGGAGCGACGAACAGACGCCAAGACGAGCAGCTGACACCACACGGCCACCCTGTCTTAGGCGTCACCCGAGTCGAGGCGGACGTCGTCGCAGAGTAGCGACGACGACGCGAAACGAGCACGTGGCACCACTGCCACCCTGTCTTATCGCACGCGAGTCGAGGCGGACGTCGTCGCGGGGGTGTAAGCGACGAGGACGCCGAGACGAGCACGTGGCCACCACTGCCACCCTGTCTTAGCGTCACACGCGGTCGAGGCGGACATCGTC
>CM022301.1:290145844-290161343 GCA_011799875.1 Thinopyrum elongatum
CAAGCACGTGACACCACGGCCACCCTGTCTTAGCGTCACGCGAGTCGAGGCGAACGTCGTCGCGGTAGCGACGACGGACGCCGAGACGAGCACGGGACACCACGCCCATCTTGTCTTAGCGTCAGGCGAGTCGATGCGGACGTTGTCGCGGTAGCGAAGACGAACGCCGAGACGAGCACGTGACACCACGGCCACCCTGTCTTAGCGTCACGCGAGTCGAGGTGGACGTCGTCGCGGTAGCGACGACGGACAACGAGACGAGCACGTGACACCACGGCCACCCTGTCTTAGCGTCACGCGAGTCGAGGGGGACGTCGTCACGGTTGCGACGACGAACGCCGAGACGAGCACGTGACACCATGGCCACCCTGTCTTAGCATCACGCGAGTCGAGGCGGACGTCGTCGCGGTAATGACGGCGGACGCCGAGACGAGCATGTGAGACCACTGCCACCCTGTCTTGCGTGAGGCATGTCGAGGCGGACGTCGTCGCGGTAGCGACGACGGACACCGAGACGAGCACGTCACACCACGGCCACCCTATCTTAGGGCCACGCGAGTCGAGGCGGACGTCGTCGCGGTAGCGACGACGGACGCCGAGACGACCACGTGACACCTCTGCCACCCTGTCTTAGCGTGACGTGAGTCGAGGCGGACGTCGTCGCGGTAGCGACGACGGACGCCGAGACGACCACGTGACACCACAGCCACCCTGTCTTAGCGTCACGCGAGTCGAGGCTGACGTCGTCGCAGTAGCGACGACGGACGCCGAAACGAGCACGTGGCACCACTGCCACCCTGTCTTAGCGTCACGCGAGTCGAGGCGGACGTCGTCGCGGTAGCGACGAGGGACGCCGAGACGAGCACGTGGCACCACTGCCACCCTGTCTTAGCGTCACGCGAGTCGAGGCGGACATCGTTGCGGTAGCGACAACGAACGCCGAGACGAGCACGTGGCACCACGACCACCATGTCTTTGCGTCATGCGAGGCGAGGCGGACGTCGTCGCGGTAGCGACTACGGAGGCCGAGACGAGCACGTGGCACCAAGGCCACCCTGTCTTAGTGTCACGCGAGTCGAGGCGGACGTCATCGCGGTAGCGACGACGGACGCCGAGACGAGCACGTGGCACAATGGCCACCCTGTCTTATCTAGCGAGTCGAGGCGGACGTCGTCGCGGTAGTGATGACGGACGCCGAGACGAGCGAGTGACACCACGGCCACCCTGTCTTAGCGTCACGCAAGTCGAGGCGGACGTCGTCGCGATAGCGACGACTGACGCCGAGATGAGCACGTGACACCACGGGCACTCTGTCTTAGGGTCCACGCGAGTCGAAGCGGACGTCGTCGCGGTAGCAACGACGGACGCCGAGACGAGCACGTGACACCACGGCCACCCTGTCTTAGCGTCAAGCGGGTCGAGGCGGACGTCGTCGTGGTAGCGACGACGGACGCCGAGACGAGCACGTGACACCACGGCCACCCTATCTTAGCGTCACGTGAGTCGAGGCGGACATCGTCGCAGTAGCGACGACGGACGCCGAGACGAGCACGTGACACCACTGCCATCCTGTCTTAGCGTCAAGCGAGTCGCATTTAATGCATGCATGCGATGCAAAAATGTTTCTGACTGAAGGAAATGCGATGCTCCTGAATCAAATTAAAACAGAGGCTGTCCTGAATTAAACGAAGAAGTGTTACCCATCACAGTGTCGGTTGATCTGGAGCTTCGGACATGTTGACGTGGTAGTATCCCACGACCATAAGAAGGGCGGCCTTATTGTTGCGCTGTTGAGGAAATACCACGGCCAGCAGAAGGAAGAGCAGTTGATGCTGAATTCTGAGAACAATCTCTAGCCACGGTGACCGGTTGCCACACTGAAGCATAGAGCATAGTCCGTGTCAGAGAGGTGCGGAGCTCGAGGTGTGGAGCTGGGCGAGGCTTGCCTCGGTGGTGAGAGGTGGCAGGCGTGGTGCAGCATAGGGGCCTGTTCGCAGGAGCTGCTATGAACGGACATGCTTGGGGAAGAAACCCCAGATGCGTCGCTTCTGGAAGACGGCCCGAAGATGAGCCCGTTTATCGGGTGACGTCTTGAAGCTTCTTTAGGGTTCTTCAGTCTCGTTTCAAACCATAATTAGCCTTAGTCACAAAGTGGGAAATCAGGATAGTCTTGACAAGCAGGGCCAATGAATGTCATGTGCACGTCCTTCATTGAAACTTTAGTCTGCGTTCCTCTAGAATGTCCTCTGTCAGCGTAGCGAGATAAGTCAGAAACTCGCGCTGATAGACTTCCACAGTCTTGTTTCCTTGAACAAGGCTACGGAACTCAGCCTTCTTCCTAAGACCTATGACAGATAGAGGAATGTAGGCGGGGCACGGAAGAAAGCAATCTTGAACTCTGCCCAAGTGACGACAGTACCAGGCGGGGCAGGAGTCTGTGGTGAGTGGCCCACCATTGAAGCTACGAGACCCTAGAAGATAAGTCGCAAAAGTGACATAGTTAACTTCGGCGCACCAGCAGGACCATCTCATGAGAGATGTCACGCAGCAGTAATCTGAATCTAGTGGGTTGACTGTTTGTTGCGGAAAGGAAAAACGATGGACTGAGCCTAATGAACTCTGGGTGCAATGGTAATGGATGGTGGCTGCTGATTAGATCAGGGTGTGAGGGAATTGCTGCATAATTCCCGTCATAAACTGACGGTTGAGTCAAACTGTTGCATAATCGCCGCCATGTAATCCGGGTGGGGTTGGCGGCGGGGGGCTGTGGTTGGCGGGTTGTTGTCAGCCATCTGATATTTCAACAGGGGTATTTCGCAATAATTTATGAAATGTGAACAGAACAAGATGTAATAGACATTATTGAAAGAGTGCAATAGATGCTTTAAAGTAGCATTAAGACATACGATCCATAACAGTCGGTTACAATCGGGCGCATTAACGGCGCAAATTGAAAACTAGAGACACATAGCGGCCACGCTAGGCACACGGTAAGGAAGTACACCACGGACATAGCAAAGGCACTACATCAGTGCCGGAGGAGGAAAGAAGAAAAACCATGAAACGGTGGTAACTTTCATAGTGCGACGATGAATGTTCATCGGGCGGCAGGTCTGCTGCCTCCATGTGCACTCTGATGCGAACCCTGGTCTCGAACTGTAAGAAGAGGTCCACGTGCAGGAGTGACAGTGTTGATTGCTGTGACCTCCAACTGCAGGCCAATTAATTACCTGGCGGCATCTCGGTCTGCGTGGGTAAGGATATACTCCGGATGTATCCCTGCAGAACAGCTGGTTAGCAACTGTGTCATAGCCTCGTAGTAGAGTGCTCGAGGGTTGAACAACTCGACGGCAAGAGCCCCGAACAGTGCGATCCAGAGCCGGAGTGCACTGAATCAGAATCTGGGGTGTAGCGCGAGTCGTTACGGGGCACAGATAGGATGTGTAAAATCCCGGGTTTTGGTAGAATCTCCAACAGGTGCATCGGAATGCTTACCGAAACACAGAGTCATCAAGATGCATTGTGCTTCTCCTCGGAGACGTGCGACAGCAGAGGTGGCGGCCACATGTACTGCCATCCATCGTCACGTCATCCGTTGAAAAAGTGATAGCTCCAGGTCTGAGTTGTTATGCTGATCATAAATCCGAACTTCAGCATAATACTGCTCCTGGTTGAAACTCGCGATAAACCTCATAGACCATGTATTCGGGATACAGCGGGTAACCAGTCTAGTCAGCGAGGGCGATCAGAATAGCTGGAAACCAGGGGCATCACGGAGCCCAAGTGCGACGCAAAGCTGGAGCGTAGGCCGCGTGGAAAACAGTCGATCCATCTGAAAACAGAGAAGTTAAGGGTTGTTCAAAGACACTTGAGAAGTATAACCGATCCAGAAGGAAAGGTTAACAAAACATTGAAAGGAAAATGATTATCAGGGACTATCAGATCAAAGACAGGGAAAATCGCAATGAATCCAGCTCCTCCGGGTGGATAGAATTTAACGAGATCCTAAATGTCGGTGTTAGCTAAATTTTTATTAAACCGAAATAGATGAGAGATTAGAATCCCAGAGAAAGACGAGGAATAAATATCTATTACCACCCAGTTGGTGAGTGGCGCCGGTTAAGCACAAGCCAAAGTTAGTGTAACAGTTTTTGACCACTAGACAAAATTCGGACCAAGGAATGGGGAAGGGGGAGCGATACCTAGAGGCAGTCGGCTCTGATACAACCGAGTGACGAACCCCGGCTTAATCGTTGCCACTAACAATTCACGCAAAATGGACCGATCAAAGCCTAGGACTACTGAAGATATCACAACCAACTCTAAAACATACATAAGTCATACAAGCTCAATATTACAAGCCAGGGCCTCGAGGGCTCGAATACATAGTCGATGGCATAACAAGCGTCAGCGGACGCATCAGATATCTGAGTACAGCTATATACTGAGAGAGAGAGCGGATATAAGCCTTCACAGAGGGGGTAAAATAAAATACTACGATCGAAAGGCGGTTAGGCTACTGCCCTGGACCCTCCGATCCTACTCCTGGTTCGTCAGTAGTAGGCTTCCTCGTAGTAGAGTACTAGCCAGGGGGTATAGTACTGGTCGCGGCTGGGGCGTCTGGCTCAGGGCGCCGTCGTTGGTGGCATCAAAAGAAAGTATGGGGAAAAAGAAAATAAAGCAAACGTGAGACTCATCCGAAGAGTATCAGCAAGCAAGAACATTGGCAAAGAATGGCTTGTTGTATATGTGGACTGACGCTGCAGAAATGCCAGAATGAGGGGGAAAGCCTAGTCCTAGCGAAGACTAGCATCTTCAACAATTCTTCGTAGTCTTGCAGCATAGAAAAGAGAGCAGATCAAACATAAGGAAAGTAGTAGTATGTATTATCAACCTCGACCTGAGATCCTTTTCTCGACTCCCTGTGAGAAAGCAATCCCGAGCCGGTACTATTAGTTGTAGCACATGTTCTAGTTGTACCGATCGGGATAACAAATCGAGTGTGTCCGTTACCGTAGGACAGGCTATTGATAGAAGTTTCTTCCCTGCAGGGGTTGAACCAAGTTACCCACCACGCTCGCTTAACTCCGGCCGGGACCCACTTTCTGGGTCATGCCCGGCCTCGGCCTAAGCAACACGCCCGCAACCCGAACATAGGCTGATAGAGGAGGTCAGCACGCGCTAAACATATGCCCCCAGGGGGGTCGTGTGCCATCCGCACGGGAACTCCTGCACGTTACGGGGGCCACCGAGAAGCCAGACCCTAGCAACCCCTTATACAAGCGCGGTTGCTTTCCCAGTCACGCGGCGTGCGCCGCTCTTACTGACGTCAAACAAGCTTTGGCTGAGGTTAGACGCAAAGACGCCCCCAACTATGCCCAGTGATGGTTTGGTTAGTGCTATCGGGCAAGAGCCCCTCGGATCAAATATCCAACCCGTAGATGGATTAGGAGCACGCGGGAAACGAGCAGAGAATCCGATCGATGGTGACCCCGTCGGCACCGTCACTCGAGGACTTGGGCAAGGGCTAAGAATGCCCGGCCATGCCTCGTAGTATCTCGCGGGCACAATCCAGGGCAACCCGACTCCACATCACTTCGCATTAAAGCTCGGCGCGGTACCCTCTGGGACCGAACGGACTGTCTTAGTATCATGAGTTGAGTGCAAGTCAACTCAACAACAGTATCTGTGTGTCTGACATCAGGGGAACCCTGAGGAATCACCCTAGATGGAATTCCCGACTCGATGTTATCTCAAGGTGACGAATGAGATCACCCTCGAGGTCCACATGAGGGAGTTGCGTGACGATTGTTCTCGGGGGGGTGGTGTAGGGGAATCACCCTCGGCTACCACGACGGAGTAAACTAACCTACAAGCGTTAACATCAGAAGTGTGACGAGGTATCACCCTCGGCACTCGACGGAACCCAGCCAGCAGTGTCGGCAACTAAGGGGAAGTGATGTGCGGTGCCAGGATATTCTTCAATCACCGATGATAGGGTCTTCTGCGATCCAGCGGGCAGTCGGGATAAGTGGGCGGGGGGGTCTCTGTCGTGACTCTACCAGACTATTATAATCAGTTAGGAATAACCAGAAAGGTAGCAGGAGGTTACAAATATCAGGGCTATGCAGAGATATATAGGAAAACCAGTAGCAGTGGCAGTTCTAATGCAAGCATAAGGAGAAGAGAATAGGCGATATAGGCAGGGCTAAAATGGGGGTCTTGCCTGTTTGCTCTGGGCAAGGGCAAGGTCGTCGGTGGTGTCGTCGGGGAAGGAGTCGTAATCCTGAGCTGAGGTCTGCCTCGGGAGCTACGTCAACGTCGGGGTCTAACCGAGAGAGAGAGAAGAGGGGGGAGGAAACAGGTGGTAAACATAATGCAGACAAATGCAAATACGTGCGTTTGTGATGATATGAGCAGTGCAGGGTGCTAATTAGGACATCTAAGCCTTTTTTTTATTTTTAGAATATCTGGGATTTTAATATCCGTAGTGTGTGCATTTCATCTACCGGAGGATTAGGGTCCAGAGTTACGAGTTCTTATACGTCGGGTTTTCAGATGGAGAACTAGACGGCGCGATAAGACTCGCTCGTCGTTCTGAGCAGTTCATATTTTAACTTTTTCGATCCGAGCTACGGTTTAAAAGTATGATTTTTTAAAGTTTAATAGAATTTGTAGAATTTTTTATTTACAGAAAATGAAATGTATGATGTCAGCATGACGTCACGTGAGTCAGCGGGTCAACGACGCGACCGAGTCAATCCGGACATGTGGGGCCCACCAGTGTCAGTCTCGTTATCTTACAGCAAGAATAACTTAATCAACAGGTTAATTAGGGGCGGGCCCCACTTGTCATGTGAGACATTTAGCCTAATCTAATTAAATTTATTTAATTTAATGCTTAATTAGTTTACTTTAGCCGACCCGGAGCGAAGGCCCACACGTCATGGCACTGTGCGGCAGTCAAGCGCGTGTTGACTGGTCAACATCCAGTCAAACGGGGGGGGCCCCTGGGCCCAGGGCAAGTGTCGCTGACAGGTGCGGCCGGCCAGCCACGTCGGCGCCGCGACGGAGTTGCGCCGGCCGCCCAATGCCAGGGCCGGCCAACGCTGGAGGCGCGGAAATGCTCTACGGGGCAACGTAGAACCGTGGTTAGGTTCTTTTCGAACGGGCGTTTCAACGCAGAAGTACAAACCGTGGAGGGTGGCGCCCCCCCCAGCCGGACTGGCCAGGAAAACGTCACCAGGCGACGAGCGAAGCGGCGGCGCATTGGAGCTCGATGGAATCGAGGTGTGGTGCACTACGGCTCGACCAGGGGGAAGGGATGGTCGTGTTCCACGCGTCGCTGTGAATGTGATGGACATGGCCTCGTGTCCGCGGGGTCACCGGAGACTGCGGCGACGAGCTCACGGAGGTGAGCTCGGCATGCATGGAGTGGTGGCTACGGCCTTTAGCGGCGCGAGGAGAGGGCCCATGGGGAGAGAAAGAAGCAGAGCTCACCTCGTGGCTATGAAAAAGCCTTCGACACTTCGTCGCAGCAGGCGGTGGCGGAGATGATGGAAGATCGCCGCGCGACCGAACGGAGGGGACGGAGAAACCCTGGCGCTTGCGATTGCCTTCCCCCGTCCTGTGCTGGATTCAGTCGACGAGGAGTCAGAGCGGCGGCGGTCTACGACATAGAGGTGGGCGGGAGATACACGGTGGGGGGGGGGGGGACCGCGGGCAAACGGCGAAAGAAACGGGGGGGGGGGGCGGCGGTGTGGCTCTCTGCGGGCGGATCTGGGAAGGGGGCGAGGCAACGAGAGAGCTGGAGAGGTGAGGAGTGATGATGGGGACCAGGGGAGCTGGACGGGCTCCTCCTGATCTCCCCACCTTCAGTTTTGTCGGTGGCTGGCCCGGGGTCGAGCGCTCGGGCAGGGCGCGCCGACACGCATGAGGAGGGAGAGAAGGGGGGGCGGCTGTGCGACTGGGATGACGCACACTGTGCAATTAGGCCCAGCCAACAGTAGCGTTTTCCGTTTCTTATTTTCTTATTCCTTTTCTTTTATTCTTTTTCTGTTTCAAAAATGATTAGGCCACTTGTGCTTTTTGCAAAAATGTGGAAGTTGGCCCCAATATTCAATGCAATATTTATCTCTCACAAAAAGTGGTTGGACAGAAAGAAGTTTATTGAATTGATATGATTTTAATATATTAAATATTGTGTTTTGGGTGTTTCATTTGTTTGAGTCACTTGTTCAACTCCATTTGTTCTGATGTTAATTTTAGAAATGTTCCGGATTAATTTGCCAATTAATGAACATTTTCCCCACAGGTTTGATCAACTTTAAATTCACTTTGATTTGAGGTTGATTTTCAGATGTGAATTTGAATTGGGGAACCTTAACACATATGAATTGGCACTGCGAATGATCATGATTGCAAGTTTAACAGAGTGTAACAGAGCTTATTACAAGGGGGTGTTACAAAAAGACAGGGTGGCAGTGGTGCCAGTGCTCGTCTCGGCGTCCGTCGTCGCTACCGCGACGACGCCGCCTCGACTCGCGTGACGCTAGGACGGGTGGCCGTGGTGCCACGTGCTCGTCTCGGTTCGTCCGTCGTTGCTACCGCAAAGACGACCGCCTCGCTCGCGTGGGTGGACCCTACGACAGGGGGCCGTGTGTCAAGTGCTGTTTTGTCTCGGCGGTCCGTAGTCGCTAAACGCGACGACGTCCGCCTCGAAGTGTGATGCTAAGACAGGTGCCGGGGCAGTGGTCGCTCCCGTGCTTGTCTCGGCGTCCGTTGTCGGCTACCGACGCTAAGAACAGGGTGGCAAGTGGTGCCAAGTGTCATATCGGGCGTCGTCGTCGCTACCGCGACGACGTCCGCCTCACTCTGCGTGACGCTAAGACAGGGTCCCCAGGCCGTTTGGTGCCACGTGCTCGTCTCGGCGTCCGTCGTCGCTACCGCAACGACGACCGCATCGACCGCGTGGGACCCTAGAAAGGCGTGGGTGTGTCACGGTGCTCGCTCGGGTGTCGTCGTCGATACCGCGACGACGTCCGCCTGACTCGCGTGCCGCTAAGACAGGGTGGCCGTGGGTGTCACGTTGATAGTTTCGGTTCGTCGTCGCTACCGCGAACGGACGTCGCTCGATCGCTTGACGCTAAGACAGGGTGGCCGTGGTGTCCAGTTGCTCGTCTCGCCTAGGCGTCGCACCGCGACGACGTCCACCTTGACTGATTGGACGCTAAGCAGGGGTGGCAGTTGGTGTCACGGCTCGTCTCGGCTCGTCGTCGCTACCGCGACGAAGTACACCTCGACTCGCGTGACACTAAGACAGGGTGGTGTGGTGTCAGGTGTGTCTCGGGTTCCGTCGTCGCGTTACCGCGACGACGTCGCCTCAACTCAGTGACCGCTAAGACAGGGTGGCAGTGTGTCACGTGCTCGTCTCGGCGTCCGTTTTTGGTTTTCCCGTTCAGTCCGGTGACCGCGACGAAGTCCGCCTCGACTCACGTGACGCGAAGACAGGGGGGTGGCCGTCGTGTAAGTGCTGTATCGGCTATGGTCCGTCATCCTTACCGCGCGACGTCCGCCTCGACTAGCGTGTACCCTAGACAGGGGTGGCCGTGGGTCACGTGCTCGCTCTCGGCGTCCGTCGTCGCACCGTGACAAGTCCGCGTCGATTGTGTGACGCTAAGCAGGTGCCGCGGGTGTCACGTGCTCGTCTCGGAGTCCGTCGTCGCTACCGCGACCGACTCGCCTAGACTCGATGATAAGACAGGGGGCCGGGTGCCACGGATCGTCTCGGGGTCGTCGTCGCTACGCGACGGACATCCGCCTCGACTCGCGTGGACGCTAAGACAGGGTGGCCTTGGTTGCCACGTGCTCGTCTCGGCCTCCATCGTCGCTACCGCGACGAAGTTTGCCTAGGGACTCACGTGACGCTAAGACAGGGTGGCCGTGGTGCGTGACACGTGCTCGTCTCGGCGTTCGTCCGTCGCTAACGGACGACGTCCGGCCTCGACTCGCGTTGACGCTAAGACAGGGTGCAGTGGTGTGGCCACGTGCTTGTATCGGGTCCGTCTTCGCTACCGCGACGATGTCCGCCTCGACTCTCGTGACGCTAAGACAGGCGGTTTGGCCGGTGGAACGTGCTCGTGTTATCGAGTCCGGCCGTCGTCGCTACCGAGACGATGTCGCCTCGACTAGCGTGACGCTTAAGACAGGGCGGCAGTGGTTTGTCCCGTGCTCATATCGGGCGTCCGTTGTCGCTACCGACGCTAAGATAGGGTGGGCCGTGGTGTCCCGTGCTCGTCTCGGCGTCCGTCGTCGCACCGCGACGAAAGTCCGTCTCGACTCGCTGACGCTAGACAGGGTGGCCATAGGTGTCATGTGCTCGTCTTGGCGTCAGTCGTCGCTCCCGTGACGACGTACCTCGACTCGCGCGGACGTAAGACAGGTGGCTGTCGGGTGTCACGTGGTCGTCTCGGCGTCCGTCGTCGCTACCGCCGACGACGTCCGCCTCGACTCAAGTCCGCTAAGACAGGGGTGGTGGCAGAGGTGTCACGTGGTCGTCGCGGCGTCATCGTCGCTACCGCGACGAAGTCCGCCTCGACTCGGTGGCCCTAAGAGAGGGTGGCCGTGGTTGATGTGTGACGTGTCGTTCGGTGTTCAGTCGTGACTACCTCGAAGACGTCCGCCCGACATGCTCACGCAACAGGGTGGCAGTGGTCCCACATGCTCGTCTCGGCGGTCCGCCGTCATTACCGCGACACGTCCACCTCGATCGCGTTGCATGCTAGACAGGGTGGCCATGGTGTCACGTGGATCGTCTCGGCGTCCGTCGTCGCTACCGTGTTTTGCGACGTCCTCCCTCGACTCGCGTGACGCTTATAAGACAGGGCTGGCCGTTGGGTGTCACGTGCTCGTCTCGGTGTCCGTCGTCTTTGCTACCGCGACGACGTCCACCTCGGGATAGCGTGACGCTAAGACAGGGTGGCCGTGGTTGGTGCACGTGTGTCTCGGCGTCCGTCCACGCTACCGAGACGACGTCCGCCTGACTCGCTTGAGCTAAGACAGGGTGGCCGTGTGGTGTCATGTGCTCGTCTCGGCGTCCGTCGTCGATACCGCGACGACATCTGCCTCGACTCGCGTGACGCTTAAGGCAGGGTGCCGTGGTGTACGTCTCGTCTAGACGTCCGTCGTCGACGCACCGCGACGACGTCCGCCTCGACTTGCTTTGACGCTAAGACATGGTGGGCATGGTGTCCCGTCTCGTCCGGCGCTCGTCGTCGCTACCGCGACGACGTCCGCCTCGACTCGCGTGAAGTTAGGCAGCCCGGTGGGCAGTTGGTATCGTGGCTCGTCTCGGCGTCGTACGTCGCTACCGCGACGACGTCCCCCTCGCTAGCGTGCGCTTAAGACAGGGTGGGCCGTTGGTGTCACGTGCTCGTCTCGGTGTTCCGTAGTACGCGACGCGAACGACTCCACCTCGACTCGCGTGAACGCTAAGAAAGGGTGGCCGTGGGTTGTCACGTTGCTGTCTCGGCTTCGTCTTCGCTACGCGACCAATCCGACATCGGACTCGCATGGACGCTAAGACAAGATGGGGCGTGTTGTCCCGGCGTCTCGAGTCCGTCGTCGTACCGGAATGACGTTCGCCTCGACTCGGTGACGCTAAGACAGGGTGGCGTTGGTGTCACGTGCTTGTCTGGGCCGTCGTCATCGCTACCGCCGGACGACGTCCGACTCGACTCGCTTGACGCTAAGTCCAGGGTGGGCACGTGGTGTCATGTGTCGCTCGGCGTCCGTGTCGCTACGCGACGACATCGCCTCGACTAGCGTGAAGTAAGGCAGGGTGGCCGTCGTGGGTGTAACGTGCCGTTCTCGACGCCGTCGTCGCGGACCGCGACGACGTCCTTTCGTCGCGGTACGCGATGACGGCGCGAAAACATCACGCGTGACACCCCACGGCCACCCTGTCTTAGCAGTCACGGCAGTCCGAGGCGAAAGACGTCGTCGGTATCAGGAACGACTGACGCCGACATCACTGGACCACCACCGCCTCTCTTAGTCCCGCTGGCGTCAGGCGAGTCGGATGCTGACGTTGTCGCGGTAGCAAGAACGGACGCCGAGACAGCACTTGACCCACGGCCACCCTGTCTTAGCGTCACGCGAGTCGATGGACGTCGTCCGAAGCGACGACGGACACGAGACGAGCACTTGACACCACGGCCACCCGTCTTAGCGTCACGCGAGTCAGGGGGCGGTCTCAACGGTTGTCGACGACGAGACGCCGAACGAGCACGTGACAACCTCGCCACCCTGTCTTAGCTCACACTCGCTGTCGAGGCGGACGTCGTCGCGGTACATGACGGCGGGCCCGAGACGAGCATGTGAAGACCACTGCCACCACCCTGTCTTGCGTGAGCATGTCGAGGCTGACGTCGTCGCGGTAGCGACGACGGACACCGAGACTAAGCACGTCACACACACGGCACCCTATCTTAGGGCCCACGCGAGTCGAGGCGGACGTCGTCCGCGGTAGCGACGACGACGCCGAGACGACCACTTGACACCTCTGCCAACACCCTGTCTTAGCGTGACGTGAGTCGAGCGGACGTCGTCGCGGTAGCGACGACGGACGCCGAACGACCACTTGACACCACCACACCACCCTGTCTTAGCTTTCACGCGAGTCGAGCGACGTCGTCGCTACTACGACGGACGCCGAAACGAGCACGTGGCAACCACTGCCACCCTGCTTCTTGAGCGTCACTCGAGTCGAGGCTGGACGTCGTCGCGGTAGCGACGAGGACGCCGAGACGAGCACGTGGCACACCTACACTGCCACCCTGTCTTCTTCGTCACTCGAGTCGAGGCGACATCTGTTGCGTAAGCGCAACGAACCCGAGACAGCACGTGGCACCACTACCACCATGTCTTTTTGCGTCATCGAGGCGAGGCGGACGTCGTCGCGGTAGCGTACTGGGCGAACGACACACGTGGCACCAAGGCCACCCTGTCTTAGTGTCACGCGATGAGGCGGACGTCATCGCGGTAGCGACGACGGACGCCGAGACAGCACGTGGCCAATGCCACCCTGTCTTATCTAGCGAGTCGAGGCGGACGTCGTCGCGGTAGTGATGACGACGCCGAGACGACGATTGCACCACGGCCACCCTGTCTTAGCGTCAGCTCAAGTCGAGGCGGACGTCGTCCGAAAGGCGAACGACGACTGACGCCGAGATAGCACGTGACACCACGGGCACTCTGTCTTAGGGTCCACGCGAGTCGAAGCTGGACGTCGTCGCGGTAGCAACGCGGACGCCGAGACGAGCACGTGACACCACGCCACCCTGTCTTAGCGTCAACGGTCGAGGCGGACGTCGTCGTCGGTAGCGAACGACGCCGAGACGAGCACGTGACACCACGGCCACCCTATCTTAGCGTCACGTGAGTCGAGGCGGACATCGTCGCAGTAGCGACGACGACGCCGAGACGGCACTTGACCCACTGCAACCCTTAACCTGTTAGCGTCAAGCGAGTCGGGCGGACGTCGTCGCGGTAGCGACGACGAGCGCCGAGACGAGCACGGGACACCATGCCCACCATGTCTTAGCGTCAAGCAAGTCGAGGCGGACGTCGTCGCGGTCGCGACGACGGACGTCGAGACGAGCACGTGACACCACGGCCACCCTGCCTTAGCGTCACGCGAGTCGAGGCGGATGTCGTCGCGGTAGCGACGACGGACGCCGAGACGAGCACATGACACCACGGCCACCCTGTCTTAGCGTCAAGCGAGTCGAGGCGGACGTCGTCGCGGTAGCGTGACGGACGCCCAGACAGCACGTGACACCACGGCCACCCTGTTCTTAGCGTCACGCGAGTCGAGGCGAACGTCTCGCGGTAGCGACGACGGACGCCGGACGAGCACGGACACCCACGCCCATCTTGTCTTAGCGTCAGGCGAGTTCGATGCGGACGTTGTCCGGTATGCGAAGACGAACGCCGAGACGAGCACGTGACACCACCCGGCCACCCTGTCTTAGCGTCACGCGAGTCGAGGTGGACGTCGTCGCGGTAGCGACGACGACACCAGACGAGCACGTGACACCAACACGGCCACCCTGTCTTAGCTCACGCGAGTCGAGGGGGACTCGTCGGTCGGTAGCGACGACGGACGCCGAACGAGCACGTGATAACCACTCACTGCCACCCTGTCTTAACGTCAGCGAGTCGAGGCGGACGTCGTCGCGGTAGCGACGACGAGCGCCGAGACAGCACGGGACACCATGGCCCACCATGTCTTAGCGTCAAGCAAGTCGAGGCGGACGTCTCGCGGTCTCGACGACGGACGTCGAGACGAGCACGTGACACCCACGGCACCCTGCCTTAGCGTCACGCGAGTCCGGCGGATGTCGTCGCGGTACGCGACGACGGACCCGAACGCACATGACACCCACGCCACCCTGTCTTACGCAAGCGAGTCGAGGCGGCCGTCGTCGCGTAGCGATGACGGACGCCGAGACAAGCACGTGACACCACGGCCACCCTGTCTTAGCGTCACGCTAGTCGAGGTGGCTCGTCTCGCGGATACGACGACGACCCGAGACGACACGTGACACCACGGCCACCCTGTCTTAGCGTCACGCGAGTCGAGGGGGACGTCGTCACGGTAGCGACGACGGACCCGAGACGAGCACTCACCATGGCCACCCTGTCTTAGCCTCAACGCGAGTAGTCGAGGTGGACGTCGTCGCGGTAATGACGGCGGAACGCCGAGACGAGCAGTGAGAACCACTGCCAGCCCACCCACGTCTTGCGTGAGCATGTCGAGGCGGACGTCGTCGCGTTAGCGACGACGGACACCGAGACGAGCACTCCACACCACGGCCACCTTCTTAGGCCACGCGAGTCGAGGCGCGTCGTCGCGGTAGCGACGACGGCGCCGAGCGACCACGTACAACCCTGCACCCTGTCTTAGCGGACGTGAGTCGAGGCGGACTCTCGTCGCGGTACGACGACGGACTCCGAGACGACCACGTGACACCACAGCCACCCTGTCTTAGCGTCACGCGAGTCGAGGCTGACGTCGTCACGGGAGCGACGACGGACGCCAAGACGAGCACATGACACCATGGCCACCCTGTCTTAGCGTCAGCGAGTCGAGACGGACTTCGTCGCGGTAGCGACGACGGACGCCGAGACGAGCACGGGACACCACGCCCACCCTATCTTAGCGTCGGTAGCGACAACGGACGCCGAGATGAGCACGGGACACCACTGCCGCCCTGTCTTAGCGTCACGCGAGTCGAGGCGGACATCGTCGCGGTAGCGACGACGGACGCCGAGACGAGCACGTTCCACCACGGCCACCCTGTCTTAGCGTCACGAGAGTCGAGGCGGACATCGTCGCGGTAGCGAAGACGGACGCCGAGACAAGCACGTGGCACCACTGCCACCCTGTCTTAGCGTCACGCGAGTCGAGGCGGACGTCGTCGCGGTAGCGACGACG
>CM022301.1:290161353-290205688 GCA_011799875.1 Thinopyrum elongatum
GCCACCCTGTCTTAGCGTCACGCGAGTCGAGGCGGACGTCGTCGCGGTAGCGACGACGAACGCCGAGACGAGCACGTGGCACCACGGCCACCCTGTCTTAGCGTCACGTGAGTCGAGGCAGACGTCGTCGCGGTAGCGACGAT
Source organism: Thinopyrum elongatum (assembly GCA_011799875.1). Lineage (NCBI taxonomy): Eukaryota > Viridiplantae > Streptophyta > Magnoliopsida > Poales > Poaceae > Thinopyrum > Thinopyrum elongatum. The sequence goes on from CM022301.1 coordinate 290,161,497, forward strand.
GGAGGCCGAGACGAGCACGTGGCACCAAGGCCACCCTGTCTTAGCGTCACGCGAGTCGAGGCGGATGTCGTCGCGGTAGCGACGACGGACGCCGAGACGAGCACGTGGCACCACGGCCACCCTGTCTTATCTAGCGAGTCGGTCGCGGTAGCGACGACGGACTCCGAGACGAGCACGTGACACCCGCGGCACCTGCTTAGCGTCACACAATCGACGCGGACTTGTCACGGTGCGACGACGGACGCCGAGAGCGAGCACGTGACCCACGGCCACCCCTGTCTAGGGTACACGCTAGTCGAGGCGGACGTCGCGCGGTAAGGATGACGGACCATAGCCGATACAGCACTTACACGACGGCCACCTCCCTGTCTTCAGCGTCACGTGAGTCGAGCGGACTTCGTCGCGGTCTACGACGAACGGAAAACCAGGACGCCGAGACGAGCACGTGACACACGCCACCCTGTCTTAGCGTCACTGAGTTGAGGCCGACGTCGTCGCGGTAGCGACGACGGATACCCGAGACAACACCTGACACCACACCACCTGTCTTAGTGTCACGCGAGTCGGAGTGTACTCGTCGCGGTAGCGACGACGAGCCGAGACGAGCCGTGACACCACTGCCACCCCTGCTTAGCGTCCAACGAGTCAGGTGGACGTCGTCGCGGTAGCGACGTCCAGGCGAGACGAGCACTGGCACCACGGACCACCCTGTCTTAGCGTCAGCGAGTCGAGCGACGTCGTTCGCGGTAGCGACGACGAACCGAGAACTATCAACGTGACACACCACGCCACCCTGTCTTAGCGCACGCGAGTCAGGCGGACGTCGTCGCGGTATCGGACGACGGACCCCGAGACGAGCACGTGACACCACGCCACGCCTTTCTAGGGTCCCACGCGAGTCGAGTGCGGTCGTCGTTAGCGGTAGCAGACGACGGACGCCGAGACGAGCACGTGGCACCACGGCCACCCTGTCTTAGCGTCACGCGAGTCGAGGCGGACGTCGTCGCGGTAGCGACGACGGACGCCGAGATGAGCACTGGCACCACTGCCACCCTGTCTTAGCGTCGGTAGCGACAACGGACGCCGAGACAAGCACGGGACACCACTGCCGCCCTGTCTTAGCATCACACGAGTCGAGGCGGACGTCGTCGCGGTAGCGACGACGGACGCCGAGACGAGCACGTGACACCACGGCCACCCTGTCTTAGGGTCCACGCGAGTCGAGGCGGTCGTCGTTGCGGTAGCAACGACGGACGCCGAGACGAGCACGTGGCACCACGGCCACCCTGTCTTAGCGTCACGCGAGTCGAGGCGGACGTCGTCGCGGTAGCGACGACGGACGCCGAGACGAGCACTGGCACCACTGCCACCCTGTCTTTGTGTAACACCCCCTTGTAATAAGCTCTGTGACACTCTGTTAAACTTGCCAAGTCATGATCATTTGCAGTGCCAAGTCATATGTGTTAATGTTCCAATTCAAATTCACATCTGAAAATCAACTCAAATTCAAAAGTGAATTATAAAGTTGATCAAACACTGTTGGGAAAATGTTCATTAATTGGCAAATAATCCAGGAACATTTCTAAAATTAACATCAGAACAAATGGAGTTGAACAAGTGACTCAAACAAGATGAAACAACCCCAAAACAGCAATATTTAATATATTTAAAATCATATCAAATTCCAATAAACTTCTTTTCTGTCCAAACCACTTTTTGGTGAGAGATAATATTGCATTGCAATATTTGGGCCAACTTCCACATTTTTCAAAAGAGCACAAGTGGCCTAATCATTTTGAAACAGAAAAAGAATAAAAGAAAAGGAAGAAGAGAAATAAGAAAAGGAGAACGCTACTGTTGGCTGGGCCTAAGTGCACAGTGTGCAGCCCAGTCCAACAGCAGCCCACACCTTCTCCCTCCTCATGCGTGTCGGCGCGCCCCTGGCCGAGCGCGCGACACCGGGGCAGCCACCGACGAAACATGAACGGTGGGAGGATAAGGAGGAGCCCCGTCCAGCTCCCCTGGTCCCCATCATCACTCCTCACCTCTCCCAGCTCGCTCCGTTGCCTCGCCCCCTTCCCAGATCCGACCGCAGAGAGCCACCGCCGCCGTGCTTCGCCGTTTGCCGCGGCCACCGTGGATCTCCCGCTCCACCTCGATGTCGTAGACGCGCGCCGCTGACTGCCTCGTCGACTGAAGCCAGCAGCAGGAGCGGGGAGGCATCGCAGCGCCAGGGTTTCTCCGTCCCCTCCGTTCGGTCGCCGGCGATCTCCATCATCTCCGGCCACCGCCTGCTGCTACGAAGCTGTCGAAGGCTTTTCATAGCCACGAGGTGAGCTGCTGCTTCTCCCCTGCCCTCTCTCGCCGCCGCTAGAAGGCCGTAGCCACCACTCCATGCATGCCCGAGCTCACCTCCGTGGAGCTCGTCGCCGGCAAGTCTCCGGTGACCCAGCGGACACGAGGCCATGTCCATCACATTCACAGCGACGCGTGGAACACGACCATCCCTCTGGTTCGAGCCGTAGTGCACCACAGCCTCGATTCCATCGAGCTCCCGAATGCGCCGCCGCCTTCGCTCGTCGCCGGTGACGTTTCCGGCCAAGTCCGGCTGCGCCACCGCCACGGTTGGACGCGGCGTTGAACGCCCGTTCGAAAGAACCTAACCACGGGTCGAACGGTGCCCCGTAGAGCATTTCCGGCCGCCTCCAGCGATTGGCCGCCGTGCAATTGGTCGCCGGCGCAACTCCGGCGCCGGCGCCGACGTGGCTGGCCGGCCCCACCGGTCAGCGACACTGGCCGTGGGCCCAGGGGCCCCCGTTGACTGGTTTGACCAGTCAACGCGCTGACGTGCCAGCACAGTGCCACTGACGTGTGGGCCTCGGCGGCTAAGTAAACTAATTAAGCATTTAATTAAATAAAGTTAATTAGATTAGGCTAATGTCTCACTGACAAGTGGGGCCCGCCCCCTAATTAACCCTGTGGATTAAGTTAATTCACTGTTAAGATAAACAGAGACTGACATGTGGGCCCCACATGTCAGGATTGACTCTGGTCAGCGTCTGTTGACCGCTGACATCACAGTGACGTCATGCTGACATCATAATTCATTTTCTGTAAATAAAAATAATTCTACAAATTCTATTAAACTTTAAAAAATCATAACTTTTAAACCGTAGCTCGGATCGAAAAAGTTAAAATATGAAACTTGCTCAGAACGACGAGCCGAGTCTGATCGCGCCGTCTATTTCTCCATCGGAACCCCCGACGTAGAAGAACTCGTAACTCTGGACCCGAATCCGGTAGATGAATAGTGCACACACGACGGATATTAAATCCCAGATTAATTCTAAAAATAAAAAAAATGACTTAGATGCATAATTAGGCAACCCTGCACTGCATCATAGCATCACACGCATCGTATTGCATTTGTCTGCATTATGTTTACCTGTTTCTTCCCCCTCTTCTCTCTCGGTAGACCCCGACGTTGACGTAGCTCCCGAGGCAGACGCAGCTCAGGAGTACGACTACGTCCCCGACGACACCACCGACGACCTTGCCCTTGCCCCAGAGCAAACAGGCAAGCACCCCCATTTTGAGCATGCCTATATCGCCTATTCTCTTCTCTCTTATGCTTGCATTAGAACTGCCACTGCTACTGTTTTCCTATATCTACTGCATAGCCTGATTATTGTAACCTGCCTTGCTACCTTTCTGGTTATCCTAGACTGATTAGTATAGGCTGGGTAGAGTCACGACAGAGACCCCCACTTGATCCCGACTGCCCTGCTGGATATCAGAAGACCCGATCATCGGGATTGAAGAATATACCCTGGCACCGCACATCACTTCCCCTTAGTTGCCGACACTGCTGGGTTACCGTCGAGTGCCGAGGGTGATACCTCGTCAGCACTTCTGATGTTAACCTTGTAGGTTAGTTACTCGGTCGTGGTAAGCGAGGGTGATTCCTCCTACACCACCCCCGATAACGACATCGTCACGCAACTCCTCAAGTGTGGACCTCGAGGGTGATTCCTCATTCGTTCACCTTGATGATAACATCGAGCGGGAATTCCATCGAGGGTGATTCCTCAGGGTTCCCCTGATGTCAGACACACAGATACTGTTGTTGAGTTGACTTGCACTAAACCATGATACTAAAGACAGGTCGGCCCAGAGGGGTACCCGCGCGAGCTTAATGCGAAGTGATGTGGAGTCGGGTTGACCTGGATGGTGCCCGCGAGATAACTACGAGGCATGGCCGGGCATTCTTAGCCCTTGCCGCAAGTCCTCGAGACGGGGCGACGGGGTCACATCGATCGTGAGTCTCTGCTCGTTTCCGCGTGCTCCTAATCCACTACGGTTTGGATATTTGATCCGAGGGGCCTCTGGCCCGATAGCACTAACCATCACGTGGGCATAGTATGGGCGTTCTGCGTCATATACATCAGCCAAAGCTTGTTTGACGTCAGTAAGGAGCGGCGCACGCCGAGTTGGACTGGGAACGCAACCGCGCTTGTATAAGGGGTTGCTAGGTCTGCTCTCGGTGGCCCCGTAACGTGCAGGAGTTCCCGGGGCGATGGCCCAAGACCCCTGGGGGCATAGGTTTAGTCCGGCGTGCTGACCTCTCTTATAAGCCTAGGTCGGGTTGCGGCGTGTTGCTTAGCCGAGGCCGGGCATGACCCAGAAAAGTGTGTCCGGCCGGAGTTAAGCGAGCGTGGTGGGTAACTTGGTGCACCCCTGCAGGGAAGAAACTTCTATCAATAGCCTGTCCTACGGTAACGGACACTCAGAGTTGTATCCCGATCGGTACAACTAGAACATGTGATGAGAACTAGATAGTACGGCTCTGGGATTGCTTTCTCACAGGGAGTCGAGAAAGGATCTCAGGTCGAGGTTGATAATACTACTACTACTACTTTACATTATGTTGATCTGCTCTCTTCTATTGCTGCAAGACTGACGAAGATTGTTGAAGATGCTAGTCTTCGATAGGACTAGGCTTTCCCCCTCTATTCTGGCATTTCTGCAGCGCAGTCCACATATACAGCCATTCCTTTGACAATGTTCTTGCTTGCTGAGTACTTCGGATGAGTACTCACGTTTGCTTTATTTTCTTTTTCCCCCATATTCCTTTTGATGCCACCAGACGACGGAGCCCCTGAGCCAGACGCCCCAGCCGACGACCAGTACTACTACCCGCCTGGCGAGTACTACTACTACGAGGAGCCGACTGACGACCAGGAGTAGGATCGGAGGGTCCAGGGCAGGAGGCCTACGCCTTTCGATCGTAGTATTTTATTTTACCCCGCCTCTGTGAAGGCTTATATCTCTCTCTCTCTCAGTAATATATCTGTACTCAGATATCTGATGCTTCCGCTGACGCTTGTATGCCATCGAGCTATGTATTCGAGCCCTCGAGGCCCTGGCTTGTAATATTGAGCTTGTATGACTTTATTTATGTTTTAGAGTTGTGTTGTGATATCTTCAAGTGAGTCCTTAGGCTTGATCGTGCGCATTTGCGTGAATGGTTAGTGCACGATTAAGCCGGGGTCGTCACTGGTTGGTATCAGAGCCGACTGCCTCTAGGTATCCCCCTTCCCAATTCCTTGGCCGAAGTTGAGTCTAGTGGTCAAAAACTGTTTTACTAACTTGGCTGTGTGGCTTACGGGCCCACATCACCAACTGGGTGGTATTAGGATATTTTATTCCTCGTCTTTACTCTGGGATTCTAATCTCTCATCTATTCGGGTTTAATAAAAATTTACTAACACCGACATTTAGGATCTCGTTAATTCTATCCACCCGGAGAGCTGGATTCAGTGCGATTTCCCTGTCTTTGATCTGATTAGTCTGATAATCATTTTCCTTTCCATTGTTTTGTTTAACCTTTCCTTCTGGGATCGGTTATACTTCTCATTGTCTTATGACAACCCTGAACTTCTCTGTTTCAGATGGATCGACTGTTTCCACCGCGGCCTACGACCCAGCTTGTGCGTCGCACTTGGGCTCGTGATGCCCCTGGGTTTCCAGCTATTCTGATCGCCCTCCTGACTAGACTGGGTTACCGCTGGTATCCCGAATACATGGTCTATGAGGTTTATCGCGAGTTCAACCAGGAGCAGTATTATGCTGAAGTTCGGATTTATGATCAGCAGAACAACTCAGACACTGAGCTACACCTTTTTCACGGAATAGACGTGACGATTGAGATGGCAGTACATGATGCCGCCTACTCTGCTGTCGCACGTCTCCGAGGAGAGCACAATGCTAGCTTGGATGACTCTGTGTTTCGGTACATTCCGTATGCACCTGTTGGAGATGCTACCGGATTTTACACATCTATCTGTGCCCCGTACGAGTCTCGACGCTACGACCCGCAGATTCTGATTCAGTGCACTCAGGCTCTGGATCGCACTGTTCGGGCTCTTGCCGTCGAGTTGTTCACCACTCGAGCACGCTACTACGAGGCTATGACACAGTTGCTACCAGCTGTTCGTGCAGGGATACATCCGGAGTATATCCTTTACCCACGCAGGACCGAGATGCCGCCAGGTATTGATTGGCCTGCAGTGGGAGGTCACACGCCTGCACGTGGACCTCTTCTTACAGTTCGAGACCGGGTTCTGCATCAGAGTGCACATGGAGCACAGGATCCTGCCGCGATGAACATTCATCGTCCGCACTTGCAGTTACCCCGTTTCAGTGGTTTTCTCCGGCACTGATGTAGCCTTTGCTATGTCACGTTGTGTACTTCCTTACCGTGTGCCTGCGTGCCGCCTAGTGTGTCTCTAGTTTTTCAATTTGCGCCGTTATGCTGCCCGATTGTAACCGACTGTGTATGGATCTGTATGTCTTAAGTGACTACTTTAAGCATCTATTGCACTCTTTCAATAATGTCGAGTTACATCTTGTTTATTGTTAAACACTTGCATAAGCTATTGCTGAAATACCCCTGTTGAAATAGCAGGATGGCTGACAACAACCCGCCACCGCCGCCACCACCGGATTACATGGCGGCGATGATGCAACAGTTTGAACTCAACCGTCAGTTTATGACGGGAATTATGCAGCAATTCCCTCACCCTGATGCTAATCAGCAGCCACCATCCATTACCTTGCCAGAGTTCATGAGGCTCAGTCCATCGTTTTTCCGCAACACAGTCAACCCACTAGATGCAGATGACTGGCTGCGTGACATCTCTCATGAGATGGAGTCTGCTGGTGTCGCCGAAGTTAACTATGTCACTTTTGCGACTTATCTTCTGAAGGGTCTCGTAGCTCAATGGTGGGCCACTCACCGACAGACTCTGCCGCCTGGTACTGTCGTCACTTGGGCAGAGTTCAAGATTGCTTTCCGTGCCCGCTACATTCCTCTAGCTGTCATAGCTAGGAAGAAGGCTGAGTTCCGTAGCCTTGTTCAAGGAAACAAGACTGTGGAAGTCTATCAGCGCGAGTTTCTGGACTTATCTCGCTACGCTGAAGAGGACATTCCTACTGATGAACGCAGACAGGAGAAGTTTCATGAAGGACTGCACCATGACATTCAGTTGGCCCTGCTTGTCCAAGACTATCCTGATTTCGCCACTTTGGTGAATAAGGCTATTATGGTTGAAACTAGACTGAAGAAGCATAAAGAAGCTTCCAGACGCACCCGAGAAACGGGCTCATCTTCGGGCTCGTCTTCCCAGAAGCGACGCATCTGGTTTCCCCAAGGCATGTTCCGTTCAGCAGCTCCTGCGAACAGGCCCTCTTATGCTGCACCACGCCTGCCACCTCCACCACCGAGGCAGCCTCTGCCAGCTCCAGCACCTCGAGCTCCAGCACCTCGTCCTGACAGCGGACTATGCTTCAAGTGTGGCAAGCCAGGTCACCGTGCTAGAGATTGTTCTCAGAATCAGAATCAACTGGCTCTTCCTTCTGCTGGCCGTGGTATTCCTCAACAGCGCAACAATAATGCCAGACCTTCTTATGGTCGTGGGCAGTACTACCACGTCAACATGTCCGAAGCTCCAGATCAACCAGACACTGTGATGGGTACACTTCTCGTTAATTCAGTACCAGCCTCTGTTTTATTTGATTCAGGAGCATCGCATTCCTTCATGTCAGAACATTTTGCACGCATGCATGACATTAAATGCGAATACATGAACACACCCTTATTGGTACATACTCCCGCGGGTGGTTGCCGAACCTCTGCGGTTAGCTATAATGTTCTCGTTGAAATCGAAGGGTTGGAGTTCAGTGCATCTCCCATTATTCTGAAATCGTCCAAGATTGACCTTATTCTGGGAATGGATTGGTTGAAGGCCCATTACGCCTCAATCAATTGCGCCACCAAAGTTGTTCACCTCTTGCACCCCTCGAATGAAATAGTGAATTACCATTCTCATATCACTCAGAACGCTGAGGCTCAAATCTATGCCTTGAACGCGTTGAATGCTTCTCCACTTGATGGGATCGAGAATATCCCAGTTGTCTGTGACTTCCCGGATGTTTTTCCAGAAGAACTTCCAGGAATACCCCCTGCTAGAGCTGTCGAGTTCGTCATCGACTTGAAGCCTGGCACCAATCCTATTGCGAAGCGTCCCTACAAGATGCCTCCGCACCATCTTATTGAGCTTAAGGAGGAAATTGATAAATCCTTAAGGAAGGGTTTCATTCGCCCTAGTTCCTCTGCTTGGGGAGCACCTTCTCTCTTTGTCAAGAAGAAGGATGGAACTAACCGTTTGGTTCAAGATTACCGTCCAATCAACCAGGCAACTATTCAGAATAAATATCCGCTTCCCCGGATCAACGATTTATATGATCAACTCGCAGGATCTTCGGTGTTTTCTAAACTCGACTTGAGGTTGGGTTATCACCAGATCCGTGTCCGCGAAGAGGATATTCCGAAGACTGCATTCGTTACTCGTTATGGCTCTTACGAGTACACAGTCATGTCGTTTGGCTTAACAAACGCTCCAGCTACATTCTCCCGCCTAATGAATTACATATTCATGGATTACCTCGACAAATTCGTCGTGGTATATCTGGATGATATTCTGGTTTATTTGAAGAACAAAGAGGAACATGCTGAGCACCTTCGCCTTGTTCTGGAGAGACTTCGAAAGCACCAATTATATGCCAAGTACTCTAAGTGCGAATTCTGGCTTTCTGAGGTAACCTACCTTGGACATGTCATCTCCAAGGATGGTATCGCAGTTAACCCGGAGCGCGTTTAGGCTATTCTTGACTGGACCCCTCCGAAGAATGTCAAGCAAGTCAGAAGTTTTCTTGGGCTTGCAAGTTATTGTCGCCGTTTCATCGAGAATTTCTCCAAGATTGCCAAGCCCCTGACTAATCTGCTCCACAAAGGCGTTAAGTTTGAGTGGACAGACAAATGTCAGGAAAGCTTCCAGACCCTCAAGGACAAGCTGACATCTGCTCCAGTCCTTGCTCCTCCAGACTCCCGCAAAGATTTTGTGATCTTCTGCGACGCCTCTCGCCAAGGACTAGGTTGCGTCCTAATGCAAGAGCGAAGAGTAATTGCTTATGCTTCGCGACAACTGCGACCACATGAAGAGAATTACCCAGTGCATGACCTCGAACTTGCTGCTGTCATCTATGCTTTGAAGCAGTGGTGTCATTACCTCCTTGGCAATCGGTGTGAGATTTACACCGATCATCAGAGCTTGAAGTACTTATTCACTCAACCGGAACTTAATCTTCGTCAGCAGCGTTGGTTGGAAACAATCACCGATTATGACTGTGGAATTTCCTATACTCCTGGCAAAGCTAATGTGATGGCTGATGCCTTGAGCCGCAAGTCTTATTGCAACAACCTCATGGTTAAACAAGCTCAACCCCAGCTGTATGAAGAATTGCGCAAGCTGAATCTCTGCATCGTCCCGCAAGGTTCTCTTAATAACCTTGTGATACAACCAGATCTTGAGAAAGCTGTCAAGATTGCGCAATCTAAAGATGCTGAAATTGATCTAATGAAGAAAGAGCTTCACCTTGAAAAGTACAGGGATTTCTCGATTGCTGAAGATGGAACCTTGTACTTCCGAGACCGCATTGTAGTACCTCGCTACGAGCTGATGACAGACAAAGTCATGAAGGAGGCCCATGATACACCGCTATCTATCCATCCGGGTAGTACCAAGATGTATCGAGATCTTCGTCAAAGGTACTGGTGGTCTAGAATGAAGCAAGATATTGCTCATTATGTTGCCGAGTGTGACATTTGTCGTCGCGTGAAGGCAGAACATCAGAAACCTGCTGGAATTCTGCAACCGCTTCCTATTCCTCTATGGAAATGGGATAAAGTGCAAATGGACTTCATTACTGGTCTTCCCAAGTCTCAGAAGGGTCACGATGCTATTCTTGTCGTCGTCGACCAACTCTCCAAGGTTGCACACTTTCTGCCAGTTAAGGAGACTATTACTGCTAGTCAGTTAGCAGAGCTATATATCTCCAGAATTGTTTCACTCCATGGTATTCCCAAAGAAATCAGTTCAGACCGTGGCAGCATTTTCACTGGCCATTTCTGGGAAAGTTTCCAGAAAGCAATGGGAACTCATATTACCTGGAGTTCAGCTTATCATCCACAATCCCAAGGCCAAGTTGAGCGTGTTAATCAAGTACTTGAAGATATGCTTCGAGCTTGTGTTATATCCTTCGGTAAGAAATGGGAGGAATCTCTCCCGTATGCCGAGTTCTCTTATAACAACAGCTATCAAGCCAGCTTAAAAATGGCCCCCTTCGAAGTGCTTTATGGCCGTAAATGTCGAACCCCTCTGAATTGGTCAGAAACTGGGGAACGACCTCTTGTTGGACCGGACATTATTCAACATGCCGAAGAACAAGTCAGAATTGTCCGGGAAAATATCAAAGCAGCTCAAGACCGTCAGAAGAGTAATTATGATCGTAAGTGATGGGGTGTGATCTATCAACCTGGTGATCAAGCTTATCTTCGTGTAACTCCAATGAAGGGCACCCGTCGTTTCGGAATCAAGGGCAAGCTAGCTCCTCGCTATATTGGTCCTTTCCGCATCGTGGCTAGACATGGACAGGTGGCATATCAATTGGAGTTGCCACCACAATTCTCCCATATTCATGATGTCTTCCACGTGTCGCAACTTCGTAAGTGCTTCAAGGAATCCCCGCACCGTGTAGTGGATCATGAGATGCTCGAGCTACAAGATGATCTTTCCTATAAGGAGCATCCGATCCGAATCCTCGACGAATCTGAACGTCGAACTCGTCAGAAGACGACCAAGTTCCTAAAAGTGCAGTGGTCGAATCACACTGAAGATGAAGCCACTTGGGAACGCGAGGATCATCTTCGGGAAGAATATCCCGGACTCTTTGCTTCTACCTCCTAAATTCTCGGGACGAGAATTTCTTTTAGAGGAGGAGAACTTGTAACACCCCCTTGTAATAAGCTCTGTGACACTCTGTTAAACTTGCCAAGTCATGATCATTTGCAGTGCCAAGTCATATGTGTTAATGATCCAATTCAAATTCACATCTGAAAATCAAATCAAATTCAAAAGTGAATTATAAAGTTGATCAAACACTGTTGGGAAAATGTTCATTAATTGGCAAATAATCCAGGAACATTTCTAAAATCAACATCAAAACAAATGGAGTTGAACAAGTGACTCAAACAAGATGAAACAACCCCAAAACAGCCATATTTAATATATTTAAAATCATATCAAATTCCAATAAACTTCTTTTCTGTCCAAACCACTTTTTGGTGAGAGATAATATTGCATTGCAATATTTGGGCCAACTTCCACATTTTTCAAAAGAGCACAAGTGGCCTAATCATTTTGAAACAGAAAAAGAATAAAAGAAAAGGAAGAAGAGAAATAAGAAAAGGAGAACGCTACTGTTGGCTGGGCCTAAGTGCATAGTGTGCAGCCCAGTCCAACAGCAGCCCACACCTTCTCCCTCCTCATGCGTGTCGGCGCGCCCCTGGCCGAGCGCGCGCGCGCCGGCGAGCGCGCGACACCGGGGCAGCCACCAACGAAACATGAATGGGGGGAGAATAAGGAGGAGCCCCGTCCAGCTCCCCTGGTCCCCATCATCACTCCTCACCTCTCCCAGCTCGCTCCGTCGCCTTGCCCCCTTCCCAGATCCGACCGCGGAGCGCCACCGCCGCCATGCTTCGCCGTTTGCCGCGGCCACCGTGGATCTCCCGCTCCGCCTCGATGTCGTAGACGCGCGCCGCTGACTGCCTCGTCGACTAAAGCCAGCAGCAGGAGCGGGGAGGCATCGCAGCGCCAGGGTTTCTCCGTCCCCTCCGTTCGGTCGCCAGCGATCTCCATCATCTCCGGCCACCGCCTGCTGCTACAAAGCTGTCGAAGGCTTTTCATAGCCACGAGGTGAGCTGCTGCTTCTCCCCTGCCCTCTCTCGCCGCCGCTAGAAGGCCGTAGCCACCACTCCACGCATGCCCGAGCTCACCTCTGTGGAGCTCGTCGCCGGCAAGTCTCCGGTGACCCAGCGGACACGAGGCCATGTCCATCACATTCACAGCGACGCGTGGAACACGACCATCCCTCTGGTTCGAGCCGCAGTGCACCACAGCCTCGATTCCATCGAGCTCCCGAATGCGCCGCCGCCTTCGCTCGTCGCCGGTGACGTTTCCGGCCAAGTCCGGCTACGCCACCGCCACGGTTGGACGCGGCGTTGAACGCCCGTTCGAAAGAACCTAACCACGGGTCGAACGGTGCCCCGTAGAGCATTTCCGGCCGCCTCCGGCGATCGGCTGCCGCGCAATTGGTCGCCGGCGCAACTCCGGCGCCGGCGCCGACGTGGCTGGCCGGCCCCACCGGTCAGCGACACTGGCCGTGGGCCCAGGGGCCCCCGTTGACTGGTTTGACCAGTCAACGCGTTGACGTGGCAGCACAGTGCCACTGACGTGTGGGCCCCGGCGGCTAATTAAAGTAATTAAGCATTTAATTAAATAAAGTTAATTAGATTAGCCTAATGTCTCACTGACAAGTGGGGCCTGCCCCCTAATTAACCCTGTGGATTAAGTTAATTCACTGTTAAGATAAACAGAGACTGACATGTGGGCCCCACATGTCAGGATTGACTCTGGTCAGCGTCTGTTGACCGCTGACGTCACAGTGACGTCATGCTGATGTCATAATTCATTTTCTGTAAATAAAAATAATTCTAGAAATTCTATTAAACTTTAAAAAATCATAACTTTTAAACCGTAGCTCGGATCGAAAAAGTTAAAATATGAAACTTGCTAAGAACGACGAGCCGAGTCTGATCGTGCCGTCTGTTTCTCCATCGGAACCCCCGATGTAGAAGAACTCATAACTCTGGACCCGAATCCGGTAGATGAATAGTGCACACACGACGGATATTAAATTCCAGATTAATTCTAAAAATAACTAAAATGACTTAGATGCATAATTAGGCAACCCTGCACTGCATCATAGCATCACACGCACCGTATTGCATTTGTCTGCATTATTTTTACCTGTTTCTTCCCCCTCTTCTCTCTCGGTAGACCCCGACGTTGACGTAGCTCCCGAGGCAGACGCAGCTCAGGAGTACGACTACGTCCCCGACGACACCACCGACGACCTTGCCCTTGCCCCAGAGCAAACAGGCAAGCACCCCCATTTTGAGCATGCCTATATCGCCTATTCTCTTCTCTCTTATGCTTGCATTAGAACTGCTACTGCTACTGTTTTCCTATATCTGCTGCATAGCCTGATTATTGTAACCTGCCTTGCTACCTTTCTGGTTATCCTAGACTGATTAGTATAGGCTGGGTAGAGTCACGACAGAGACCCCCACTTGATCCCAACTGCCCTGCTGGATATCAGAAGACCCGATCATCGGGATTGAAGAATAGACCCTGGCACCACACATCACTTCCCCTTAGTTGCCGACACTACTGGGTTACCGTCGAGTGCCGAGGGTGATACCTCGTCAGCACTTCTGATGTTAACCTTGTAGGTTAGTTACTCGGTCGTGGTAAGCGAGGGTGATTCCTCCTACACCACCCCCGATAACGACATCGTCGCGCAACTCCTCAAGTGTGGACCTCGAGGGTGATTCCTCATTCGTTCACCTTGATGATAACATCGAGCGGGAATTCCATCGAGGGTGATTCCTCAGGGTTCCCCTGGTGTCATACACACAGATACTGTTGTTGAGTTGACTTGCACTAAACCATGATACTAAAGACGGGTCGGCCCTGAGGGGTACCCGCGCGAGCTTAATGCGAAGTAATGTGGAGTCGGGTTGACCTGGATGGTGCCCGCGAGATAACTACGAGGTGTGGCCGGGCATTCTTAGCCCTTGCCGCAAGTCCTCGAGACGGGGCGACGGGGTCACATCGATCGTGAGTCTCTGCTCGTTTCCGCGTGCTCCTAATCCACTACGGTTTGGATATTTGATCCGAGGGGCCTCTGCCCGATAGCACTAACCATCACGTGGGCATAGTATGGGCGTTCTGCGTCATATACATCAGCCAAAGCTTGTTTGACGTCAGTAAGGAGCGGCGCACGCCGAGTTGGACTGGGAACGCAACCGCGCTTGTATAAGGGGTTGCTAGGTCTGCTCTCGGTGGCCCCGTAACGTGCAGGAGTTCCCGGGGCGATGGCCCAAGACCCCTGGGGGCATAGGTTTAGTCCGGCGTGCTGACCTCTCTTATAAGCCTAGGTCGGGTTGCGGCGTGTTGCTTAGCCGAGGCCGGGCATGACCCAGAAAAGTGTGTCCGGCCGGAGTTAAGCGAGCGTGGTGGGTAACTTGGTGCACCCCTGCAGGGAAGAAACTTCTATCAATAGCCTGTCCTACGGTAACGGACACTCAGAGTTGTATCCCGATCGGTACAACTAGAACATGTGATGAGAACTGGATAGTACGGCTCTGGGATTGCTTTCTCACAGGGAGTCGAGAAAGGATCTCAGGTCGAGGTTGATAATACTACTACTACTACTTTACATTATGTTGATCTTCTCTCTTCTATTGCTGCAAGACTGACGAAGATTGTTGAAGATGCTAGTCTTCGATAGGACTAGGCTTTCCCCCTCTATTCTGGCATTTCTGCAGCGCAGTCCACATATACAACCATTCCTTTGACAATGTTCTTGCTTGCTGAGTAGTTTGGATGAGTACTCACGTTTGCTTTATTTTCTTTTTCCCCCATATTCCTTTTGATGCCACCAGACGACGGAGCCCCTGAGCCAGACGCCCTAGCCGACGACCAGTACTACTACCCGCCTGGCGAGTACTACTACTACGAGGAGCCGACTGACGACCAGGAGTAGGATCGGAGGGTCCAGGGCAGGAGGCCTACGCCTTTCGATCGTAGTATTTTATTTTACCCCGCCTCTGTGAAGGCTTATATCTCTCTCTCTGTAATATATCTGTACTCAGATATCTGATGCTTCCGCTGACGCTTGTATGCCATCGAGCTATGTATTCGAGCCCTCGAGGCCCTGGCTTGTAATATTGAGCTTGTATGACTTTATTTATGTTTTAGAGTTGTGTTGTGATATCTTCAAGTGAGTCCTTAGGCTTGATCGTGCGCATTTGTGTGAATGGTTAGTGCACGATTAAGCCGGGGTCGTCACAAGTTGGTATCAGAGCCGACTGCCTCTAGGTATCCCCCTTCCCAATTCCTTGGCCGAAGTTGAGTCTAGTGGTCAAAAACTGTTTTACTAACTTGGCTGTGTGGCTTACGGGCCCACATCACCAACTGGGTGGTATTAGGATCTTTTATTCCTCGTCTTTACTCTGGGATTCTAATCTCTCATCTATTCGGGTTTAATAAAAATTTACTAACACCGACATTTAGGATCTCGTTAATTCTATCCACCCGGAGAGCTGGATTCAGTGCGATTTTCCTGTCTTTGATCTGATTAGTCTGATAATCATTTTCCTTTCCATTGTTTTGTTTAACCTTTCCTTCTGGGATCGGATATACTTCTCATTGTCTTATGACAACCCTGAACTTCTCTGTTTCAGATGGATCGACTATTTCCACCGCGGCCTACGACCCAGCTTGTGCGTCGCACTTGGGCTCATGATGCCCCTGGGTTTCCAGCTATTCTGATCGCCCTCCTGACTAGAGTGGGTTACCGCTGGTATCCCGAATACATGGTCTATGAGGTTTATCGCGAGTTCAACCAGGAGCAGTATTATGCTAAAGTTCGGATTTATGATCAGCAGAACAACTCAGACACTGAGCTACACCTTTTTCACGGAATAGGCGTGACGATTGAGATGGCAGTACATGATGCCGCCTACTCTGCTGTCGCACGTCTCCGAGGAGAGCACAATGCTAGCTTGGATGACTCTGTGTTTCGGTACATTCCGTATGCACCTGTTGGAGATGCTACCGGATTTTACACAGCTATCTGTGCCCCGTACGAGTCTCGACGCTATGACCCGCAGATTCTGATTCAGTGCACTCAGGCTCTGGATCGCACTGTTCGGGATCTTGCCGTCGAGTTGTTCGCCACTCGAGCACGCTACTACGAGGCTATGACACAGTTGCTACCAGCTGTTCGTGCAGGGATACATCCGGAGTATATCCTTTACCCACGCAGGACCGAGATGCCGCCAGGTATTGATTGGCCTGCAGTGGGAGGTCACACGCCTGCACGTGGACCTCTTCTTACAGTTCGAGACCGAGTTCTGCATCAGAGTGCACATGGAGCACAGGATCCTGCCGCGACGAACATTCATCGTCCGCACTTGCAGTTACCCCGTTTCAGTGGTTTTCTCCGACGCTGATGTATCCTTTGCTATGTCACGTTGTGTACTTCCTTACTGCGTGCCTGCGTGCCACCTAGTGTGTCTCTAGTTTTTCAATTTGCGCCGTTATGCTGCCAGATTGTAACCGACTGTGTATGGATCTGTATGTCTTAAGTGACTACTTTAAGCATCTATTGCACTCTTTCAATAATGTCGAGTTACATCTTGTTTATTGTTAAACACTTGCATAAGCTATTGCTGAAATACCCCTGTTGAAATAGCAGGATGGCTGACAACAACCCGCCACCGCTGCCACCACCTGATTACATGGCGGCGATGATGCAACAGTTTGAACTCAACCGTCAGTTTATGACGGGAATTATGCAGCAATTCCCTTGTCCAGATGCTAATCAGCAGCCACCATCCATTACCTTGCCAGAGTTCATGAGGCTCAGTCCATCGTTTTTCCGCAACACAGTCAACCCACTAGATGCAGATGACTGGCTGCGTGACATCTCTCATGAGATGGAGTCTGCTGGTGTCGCCGAAGTTAACTATGTCACTTTTGCGACTTATCTTCTGAAGGGTCCCGCAGCTCAATGGTGGGCCACTCACCGACAGACTCTGCCGCCTGGTACTGTCGTCACTTGGGCAGAGTTCAAGATTGCTTTCCGTGCCCGCTACATTCCTCTAGCTGTCATAGCTAGGAAGAAGGCTGAGTTCCGTAGCCTTGTTCAAGGAAACAAGACTGTGGAAGTCTAGCAGCGCGAGTTTCTGGACTTATCTCGCTACGCTGAAGAGGACATTCCTACTGATGAACGCAGACAAGAGAAGTTTCGTGAAGGTTTGCACCATGACATTCAGTTGGCCCTGCTTGTCCAAGACTATCCTGATTTCGCCACTTTGGTGAATAAGGCTATTATGGTTGAAACTGGACTGAAGAAGCATAAAGAAGCTTCCAGACGCACCCGAGAAACGGGCTCATCTTCGGGCTCGTCTTCCCAGAAGCGACGCATCTGGATTCCCCAAGGCATGTTCCGTTCAGCAGCTCCTGCGAACAGGCCCTCTTATGCTGCACCACGCCTGCCACCTCCACCACCGAGGCAGCCTCTGCCAGCTCCAGCACCTCGAGCTCCAGCACCTCGTCCTGACAGCGGACTATGCTTCAAGTGTGGCAAGCCAGGTCACCGTGCTAGAGATTGTTCTCAGAATCAGAATCAACTGGCTCTTTCTTCTGCTAGCCGTGGTATTGGCCATGGTATTCCTCAACAGCGCAACAATAATGCCAGACCTTCTTATGTTCGTGGGCAGTACTACCACGTCAACATGTCCGAAGCTCCAGATCAACCAGACACTGTGATGGGTACACTTCTCGTTAATTCAGTACCAGCCTCTGTTTTATTTGATTCAGGAGCATCGCATTCCTTCATGTCAGAACATTTTGCACGCATGCATGACATTAAATGCGAATACATGAACACACCCTTATTGGTACATACTCCCGCGGGTGGTTGCCGAACCTCTGCGGTTAGCTATAATGTTCTCGTTGAAATCGAAGGGTTGGAGTTCAGTGCATCTCCCATTATTCTGAAATCGTCCAAGATTGACCTTATTTTGGGAATGGATTGGTTGAAGGCCCATTACGCCTCAATCAATTGCGCCACCAAAGTTGTTCACCTCTTGCACCCCTCGAATGAAATAGTGAATTACCATGCTCATATCACTCAGAACGCTGAGGCTCAAATCTATGCCTTGAACGCGTTGAATGCTTCTCCACTTGATGGGATCGAGAATATCCCAGTTGTCTGTGACTTCCCGGATGTTTTTCCAGAAGAACTTCCAGGAATACCCCCTGCTAGAGCTGTCGAGTTCGTCATCGACTTGAAGCCTGGCACCAATCCTATTGCGAAGCGTCCCTACAAGATGCCTCCGCACCATCTTATTGAGCTTAAGGAGGAAATTGATAAATCCTTAAGGAAGGGTTTCATTCGCCCTAGTTCCTCTGCTTGGGGAGCACCTTCTCTCTTTGTCAAGAAGAAGGATGGAACTAACCGTTTGGTTCAAGATTACCGTCCAATCAACCAGGCAACTATTCAGAATAAATATCCGCTTCCCCGGATCAACGATTTATATGATCAACTCGCAGGATCTTCGGTGTTTTCTAAACTCGACTTGAGGTTGGGTTATCACCAGATCCGTGTCCGCGAAGAGGATATTCCGAAGACTGCATTCGTTACTCGTTATGGCTCTTACGTGTACACAGTCATGTCGTTTGGCTTAACAAACGCTCCAGCTACATTCTCCCGCCTAATGAATTACATATTCATGGGTTACCTCGACAAATTCGTCGTGGTATATCTGTATGATATTCTGGTTTATTCGAAGAACAAAGAGGAACATGCTGAGCACCTTCGCCTTGTTCTGGAGAGACTTTGAAAGCACCAATTATATGCCAAGTACTCTAAGTGCGAATTCTGGCTTTCTGAGGTAACCTACCTTGGACATGTCATCTCCAAGGATGGTATCGCAGTTAACCCGGAGCGCGTTCAGGCTATTCTTGACTGGACCCCTCCGAAGAATGTCAAGCAAGTCAGAAGTTTTCTCAGGCTTGCAAGTTATTGTCGCCGTTTCATCGAGAATTTCTCCAAGATTGCCAAGCCCCTGACTAATCTGCTCCACAAAGGTGTTAAGTTTGAGTGGACAGACAAATGTCAGGAAAGCTTCCAGACCCTCAAGGACAAGCTGACATCTGCTCCAGTCCTTGCTCCTCCAGACTCCCGCAAAGATTTTGTGATCTTCTGCGACGCCTCTCGCCAAGGACTAGGTTGCGTCCTAATGCAAGAGCGAAGAGTAATTGCTTATGCTTCGCGACAACTGCGACCACATGAAGAGAATTACCCAGTGCATGACCTCGAACTTGCTGCTGTCATCCATGCTTTGAAGCAGTGGTGTCATTACCTCCTTGGCAATCTGTGTGAGATTTACACCAATCATCAGAGCTTGAAGTACTTATTCACTCAACCGGAACTTAATCTTCGTCAGCAGCGTTGGTTGGAAACAATCACCGATTATGACTGTGGAATTTCCTATACTCCTGGCAAAGCTAATGTGATGGCTGATGCCTTGAGCCGCAAGTCTTATTGCAACAACCTCATGGTTAAACAAGCTCAACCCCAGCTGTATGAAGAATTGCGCAAGCTGAATCTCTGCATCGTCCCGCAAGGTTCTCTTAATAACCTTGTGATACAACCAGATCTTGAGAAAGCTGTCAAGATTGCGCAATCTAAAGATGCTGAAATTGATCTAATGAAGAAAGAGCTTCACCTTGAAAAGTACAGGGATTTCTCAATTGCTGAAGATGGAACCTTGTACTTCCGAGACCGCATTGTAGTACCTCGCTACGAGCTGATGACAGACAAAGTCATGAAGGAGGCCCATGATACACCGCTATCTATCCATCCGGGTAGTACCAAGATGTATCGAGATCTTCGTCAAAGGTACTGGTGGTCTAGAATGAAGCAAGATATTGCTCGTTATTTTGCCGAGTGTGACGTTTGTCGTCGCATGAAGGCAGAACATCAGAAACCTGCTGGAATTCTGCAACCCCTTCCTATTCCTCTATGGAAATGGGATAAAGTGCAAATGGACTTCATTACTGGTCTTCCCAAGTCTCAGAAGGGTCACGATGCTATTCTTGTCATCGTCGACCAACTCTCCAAGGTTGCACACTTTCTGCCAGTTAAGGAGACTATTACTGCTAGTCAGTTAGCAGAGCTATATATCTCCAGAATTGTTTCACTCCATGGTATTCCCAAAGAAATCAGTTCAGACCGTGGCAGCATTTTCACTGGCCATTTCTAGGAAAGTTTCCAGAAAGCAATGGGAACTCATATTACCTGGAGTTCAGCTTATCATCCACAATCCCAAGGCCAAGTTGTGCACGTTAATCAAGTACTCGAAGATATGCTTCGAGCTTGTGTTATATCCTTCGGTAAGAAATGGGAGGAATCTCTCCCGTATGCCGAGTTCTCTTATAACAACAGCTATCAAGCCAGCTTAAAAATGGCCCCCTTCGAAGTGCTTTATGGCCGTAAATGTCGAACCCCTCTGAATTGGTCAGAAACTGGGGAACGACCTCTTGTTGGACCGGACATTATTCAGCATGTCGAAGAACAAGTCAGAATTGTCCGGGAAAATCTCAAAGCAGCTCAAGACCGTTAGAAGAGTAATTATGATCGTAAGCGATGGGGTGTGATCTATCAACCTGGTGATCAAGCTTATCTTCGTGTCACTCCAATGAAGGGCACCCGTCGTTTCGGAATCAAGGGCAAGCTAGCTCCTCGCTATATTGGTCCTTTCCGCATCGTGGCTAGACGTGGACAGGTGGCATATCAATTGGAGTTGCCACCGCAATTCTCCCATGTTCATGATGTCTTCCACGTGTCGCAACTTCGTAAGTGCTTCAAGGAATCCCCGCACCGTGCAGTGGATCATGAGATGCTCGAGCTACAAGATGATCTTTCCTATAAGGAGCATCCGATCCGAATCCTCGACGAATCTGAACGTCGAACTCGTCAGAAGACGACCAAGTTCCTAAAAGTGCAGTGGTCGAATCACACTGAAGATGAAGCCACTTGGGAACGCGAGGATCATCTTCGGGAAGAATATCCCGGACTCTTTCCTTCTACCTCCTAAATTCTCGGGACGAGAATTTCTTTTAGAGGAGGAGAACTTGTAACACCCCCTTGTAATAAGCTCTGTGACACTCTGTTAAACTTGCCAAGTCATGATCATTTGCAGTGCCAAGTCATATGTGTTAATGATCCAATTCAAATTCACATCTGAAAATCAACTCAAATTCAAAAGTGAATTATAAAGTTGATCAAACACTGTTGGGAAAATGTTCATTAATTGGCAAATAATCCAGGAACATTTCTAAAATCAACATCAAAACAAATGGAGTTGAACAAGTGACTCAAACAAGATGAAACAACCCCAAAACAGCAATATTTAATATATTTAAAATCATATCAAATTCCAATAAACTTCTTTTCTGTCCAAACCACTTTTTGGTGAGAGATAATATTGCATTGCAATATTTGGGCCAACTTCCACATTTTTCAAAAGAGTACAAGTGGCCTAATCATTTTGAAACAGAAAATGAATAAAAGAAAAGGAAGAAGAGAAATAAGAAAAGGAGAACGCTACTGTTGGCTGGGCCTAAGTGCACAGTGTGCAGCCCAGTCCAACAGCAGCCCACACCTTCTCCCTCCTCATGCGTGTCGGCGCGCACCTGGCCGAGCGCGCGCGTGCCGACGAGCGCGCGACACCGGGGCAGCCACCAACGAAACAGGAACGGGGGGAGGATAAGGAGGAGCCCCGTCCAGCTCCCCTGGTCCCCATCATCACTCCTCACCTCTCCCAGCTCGCTCCGTCGCCTCGCCCCCTTCCCAGATCCGACCGCAGAGCGCCACCGCCGCCATGCTTCGCCGTTTGCCGCGGCCACCGTCGCGGTAGCGACGACGGACGCCGAGACGAGCACTGGCCACCACGCCCACCCTGTATAGAGGAAATCGAGATAGTAGAGGAGGAAGTCGTCGAGGTTTTAGGTTGGTTTAAGCGAGAAGGACGCCGTCGAGAGGAGACGTTCCCACACGCCACCATGTCTTGGCATGACGAGTCGAGGCGGACGTCGGGTAGCTACGACGGACGCCGAGACGAGCACGTGGCACCACTGCCACCCTGTCTTAGCGTTACGCGAGTCGCGGCGGACGCCGTCGCGTGGTAGCGACGACGGAGGCCGAGACTAGCACGTGGCACCAAGCAACCCTGTCTTAGCGTCACGCGAGTCGAGGCGGAATCGTCGCGGTGTGCGGCTGTAAGCTACGGTACGGTACTTCGGATGCACGTGGGGGGGGAGGGGTGGTAGCGACGACGGACGCCGAGAAGAGCACGTGGCACCACGGCCACCCTGTCTTATCTAGCGAGTCGAGGCGGACATCGTCGCGGTAGCGACGACGGATGCCGAGACGAGCACATGACACCACGGCCACCCTGTCTTAGCGTCACGCGAGTCGAGGCGGACGTCGTCGCGGTAGCGACGACGGACGCCGAGACGAGCACGTGACACCACGGCCACCCTGTCTTAGCGTCATGCGAGTCGAGGCGGACGTCCTCGCGGTAGCGACGACGGACGCCGAGACGAGCACGTGACACCACGGGCACTCTGTCTTAGGGTCCACGCGAGTCGAGGCGGGCATCGTCGCGGTAGCGACGACGGACGCCGAGACGAGCATGTGACACCACGGCCACCCTGTCTTAGTGTCACGCGAGTCGAGGCGGACGTCCTCGCGGTAGCGACGATGGACGCCGAGCCGAGCACGTGACACCACGTCCTCGCGATAGCGACGACTGACGCCGAGACGAGGATGTGACACCACGGGCACTCTGTCTTAGGGTCCACGTGAGTCGAGGCGGACGCCGAGACGAGCACGGGACACCACGCCCACCCTGTCTTAGCATCACGCGAGTCGAGGCGGACGTCGTCGTGGTAGCGATGACGGACGCCGAGACGAGCATGGGACACCACGCCAACCCTGTCTTAGCGTCATGCGAGTTGAGGCGGACGTCGTCGCGGTAGCGATGACGGACGCCGAGACGAGCACAGGACACCACGCCCTCCCTGTCTTAGCGTCACGCGAGTTGAGGCAGACGTCGTCGCGGTAGCGACGACGAACGCCGAGACGAGCACGAGACACCACGCCCACCTTGTCTTAGCGTCACGCGAGTCGAGGCGGACGTCTTCATGGTAGCGATGTCGGACGCCGAGACGAGCACGTGACACCACGGCCACCCTGTCTTAGGGTCACGCTAGTCGAGGCGGACATCGTCGCCGTAGCGACGATGGACGCAGAGACGAGCACGGGACACCACGCCCACCCTGTCTTAGCATCAAGCGAGTCGATGCGGACGTCGTCGCGGTAGCGACGACGGACGCCGAGACGAGCATGTGACACCACGGCCACCCTGTCTTAGCGTCACGCAAGTCGAGGCGGATCTCGTCGCTGTAGCGACGACGGACGCCGAGACGAGCACGTGACACCACTGCCACCCTGTCTTAGCATGACGTGAGTCGAGGCGGACGTCGTCGCGGTAGCGATGACGGACGCCGAGACGAGCACGTGACACCACACCCACCCTGTCTTAGCGTCACGCGAGTCGAGGCTGACGTCGTCGTACTCCCCGCGTTGTGCCGACCTCTGCGGTTACTATAATTTTCTCGTTAAATCGACGGGTTGGATTCATTGCATCGCCCATTATTCTGAAAAAATCCCTCCCAAGATTGTCCTTATTTCTGGGAATGGATGGTTGAAGGCCCCTTAAACGCCCAATCCATTTGCGCCACCAAGAGTTGTTCACCTCTTTGCACCCCCCCTCCATGATATAGTGAATTACCAGTTCTCATATCACCAGGAACGCTGAGGCTCAAATCTAGGGCTTGAACGCGTTATGCTTCTGTCTCCATTGAGGGATCGAGAATATCCCAGTGTCCTGGACTTCCCGAGGTTTTTTTCCTTTGCCAGAGAACTTCCAGAATACCCCCCTGCTAGACTCGAGTTCGTCATCGATTGCATCCTGTCCCAATCTATGCGAGCGTCCGACCAGATGCCTCGCCCCATCTTAATTGAGCTTAAGGAGGAATTGAATAAATCCTAAGAAGGTTTCATTCCCCTATTCCTCTGCTTGGGGAGCACCTTCTCTCTTGTCAATAAGAAGGATTGAACAACCGTTGTGGTTCAAGATTACCGTCCATCACCAGCCACTCTTCAAATCATATCCCGCTATCCTTCCGTCCCCCTGATCAACGATGTTATGATCAACTCGCAAGGATCTTCTGTTTTTTCTAAACTCGACTTGAGGTTGGGTTCTCACCAGATCCGTGTCCGCGAAGATGATATTCCGAAGACTGCATTCGTTACTCGTTTTGGCTCTACGAGTACACGTCTTTCTTTTGGCTTAACAACCCTCCGCTATCAATTCTCCCGCCTAATAACTTACATCTTCCTGGATTACCTCGACAAATTCGCGTGTAGCATCTGGATGATATTCTTTGGTTTATTTGAAGAACAACGAGAAAATGCTGATCAACCTTCCCCTTGTTTCTGGAGAGAGGCGAAAGCACCAATTTATGCCCCTACTCTAAGTGCGAATTCCCTGGCTTTCTATGTAACCTCCCTTGTACATGTCATACTCCAAGATGGTATCGCATTAACCCGGAGGCGCGTTTAGGCTATCTGACTGGGACCCCTCCGAATAATGTCAGCAGTCAGAAGTTTTCTTGGGCTGCAAGTTATTGTCGCCGTTCATCAATCGAGACTTTCCTTTCTCCAAGAGTGCAAGCCCCATGACTATCTGGCTCCACAAAGAAGGCGTTAAGTTTGAGTGGACAGCAGAATGGTCAGGAAAGCTTCCCGACCCTCAAGGACAAGTGATCTGCTCCAGTCCTTGCTCCTTCCAGACTCCCCCCGGCCCGCAAGATTTGTGATCTTCTGCGACACAGCCTCTCGCCAAGGACTAGGTTGCGTCCTATGCAATAGCGAAGAGTTATTGCTTATGCTTCGCGACAACTGCGACCACATGAATAAATTACCCAGTGCTGACCTCCGAACTTGCTGCTGATCTCTATGCTTTGAAGCAGTGGTGGTCATTACCTCCCTTGGCACTCGGTGTGAGATTTACACACCGATAATCAGAGCTTGAAGACTTATTCACTCAACCGGAACTTATCTTCGTCAGCAGCGTTGTTTGAACAATCACCGATTAGAACTGTGGATTTTTCCATACTCCTGGCAAAGCTAAGTGATGGCGATGCCTTGAGCCGCAAGTCTTAATTGCAAAACCTCATGGTTAAACAAGCTCAACCCCAGCTGTATGAAGAATTGCGCAAGCCTGAATCCTCTGGCATCGGCCCGCAAGGTTCTCTAATAACTTGTGATACAACCAGATCTTGAGAAGCTGTCAAGATTGCGCAATCTAAATATGCGGAAATTGATCTATGAAGAAAGAGCTTCACCTTGAAAAGTACAGGGATTTCTCGATTGCTGAAAGATGGAACCTTGTACTTCCGAGACCCGCAATGTAGTACATCGCTACGAGCTGATACAGACAAGTCATGATGAGGCCCATGATAAACACAACCGCTATCTATCCATCCGGGTAGTACCGAAGATGTAATCGAGAATCTTCTCAAAGTTACTAGGTGGTCTAGATGAAGCCAAGATATTGCTCATTATGTTCCGCGTGGACATTTGTCGTCGCGTGACGGCAGAACAAAGGACCCTCAGAACCTGCTGGAAATTCTGCAAACCGCTTCCTATCCTCTATGGAAATGGGATAAAGTGGCCAAATGGAACTTCATTACTGGTCTTCCCCAAGTCGCAGAAGTCACGATGCTTATTCTTGTCGTCGCTGACCAACTCTCCCCGGTTGCACACTTTCTGCCAGTTAATGAGACTATGACGGAACTGCTATCTTTATCAGAGCTATATTCTCCAGATTGTTTCACTCCATGTTACTTTCCCAAAGAATCAGTTCAAACCGTGGCAATCATTTTCACTGGCCATTTCTGGGAAAGTTTTCCTCCAGAAGCAATTGGACCTCCTATTACCTGGAGTTCAGCTTATCATCCACACCCCAGGCCAAAGTTGAGCGTGTTCATCAGTCTTGAAGATATCTCGAGCTTATTGTGTTATATCCTTCGGTAGAAATTTGATGAATCTCCTCCCGTATGCCGAAGTTCTCTTATAACACAGCTAATCACGCCAGCTTAAACTGGCCCCTTCGAAGTGCTTATGGCCGTAAATGTCGAGGGACCCCTCTGGATTGGTCAGAAACTGGGGAACGGACCTCTTTTGGACCCCGGACATTATTAACATGCCGAAGAACAATTCATAATTGTCCCGGGAAACTGATCAAGCAGCTCACGACCGTCAGAATAGTAATTAATTATCGTAAGTGAATGGGGTGTGATCTATCAACCTGGTGATCAAAGCTTATCTTCGTGTAACTCCATGAAGGGCACCCCCGTCGTTCGGAATCAATGGGCAGCCTAGCCTCCTCGCTTATTGGTCCTTATCCCTTTCCGCCTCGTGGCTAGAGATGGAACCGTGGCATATCAATTGGAGTTGCCACCGGACAATTCTCCACCATATTCATGATTCCTTTTTCCACGTGTCGCAACTTCGTCCTTCGTCAAGGAATCCCCGCACCGTTTAGTGGATCATGAGATGCTCGAGCTACAAGATGATCTTCACTATAGGATCATCCGACTCTTCCGAAGCCCGACGAATCTTGAACGTCGAACTCGTCAGAAGACCCCAATTTCCTAAAAGTGCCGTGGTCGACTCACACTGAAAGATGAAGCCACTTTTGAACGCGAGGATCATCTTCTCGGAAGAATTATCCGCGACTCTTTGCTTCTACCGTCCTAACTTCTCCGGACAGAATTTCTTTTAGAGGAGGAAACTTGTACCAACCCCCCTTGTAATAAGCTCTGTGAACACTCTTTTTTAAACTGCCATATGATCATTTGCAGTGCCAAATTCAATGTGTTAATGATCCATTTCAAATTCACTCTGAAAATCAAATCAATTCAAAAGTGATTATAAGTTGATCTCAAACACTGTTGAAAAAATGTTATTATTAAATTGCAAATAATCCAGGAACGTTCCTAAAATCACATCAAAACACATGGAGTTGAACAAGTGACTCAAACAAGATGCAACACCCCAAAACAGCCTATTTAATATATTTAAATCATCTCAAATTCCAATAAACTTCTTTTCTGTCCAAACCACTTTTTTGGTGAGACTATATATTGCATTGCATATTTGGGCCAACTTCCACATTTTTCAAAAGAGCCAAGTGGGCTAATTCATTTTGAAACCGAAAAGAATAAAGAAAAGGAAGAAAGAGAAATAAAAAAGAGAACGCTACTGTTGGCTGGGCCTAAGTGCATAGTGTGGCAAGCCCCGTCCAACATAGCCCACCCTTCTCCCTCCTCATGCGTGTCGGCGCGCCCCTGGCCGAGCGCCGCGCGACGGCGAACGCGCTACACCTGGGGCGCCACCAACTGAAACATGAATGGTGGGAGAATAAGAGGAGCCCCCGTCCCGCTTCCCCTGGTCCCCCATCATCACACTCCCACCTCTCCCACAGCCGCCTCCGTCGCCTTGCCTTCCAGATCCGACCGACCGCGAGCGCCACCCGCCGCCATGCTTCGCCGTTTCCGCGTCCGAACCGTTGATCTCCCGCTCCGCCTCGATGTCGTAGACCGCGCGCCGCGACTTCCTCTGTCGACTAAAGCCAGCAGTCAGTAGCGGGGAGGCATCGCAAACGCCATGGGGGGGGGGTGGTGTTGGGTGGGGGTGTGGGGGGGTGGGGGGGGTTTCTTCCTTCGCCCTCCGTTCGTTCCGCAGCGATCCTCCATCTCTCCGCCACCGCCTGCTGCTACAAAAGCTTTCGAAGGCTTTTCAATAGCCACGAGTTGATCTGCTGCTTCCCCTGCCCTCTCTGCCGCCGCTAGAAGGCCGTAGCCCCCACTCCACGCATTTTCCCTAGATCACCTCTGTGGAGCCTCGTCTCCGGCAAGTCTCCGTTGACCCAGCGACAACGAGGCATGTCCTCACATTCCATCGCGACGGTGGTACCACGACCACCCTCTGGTTTCGAGCCCAGTGCACCACAATAACGCCTCGATTGCCATCGAGCTCACCTATGCGCCGCCTCTTCGCATCGTGCCGGTGACGTTCCGGCCAAAGTCCCGCTACGCCACCGCCACTGTTGGACGCGGCGTGAACGCCCGTTTCGAAAGCACCTAACCAACGGGTCGAACCGTTGCCCCGTAGAGCATTTCCTTTTTCCGTTCCTTTTTCCCCCCCTTCCTCCTCCCTTCGATCGGCTGCCCGCCAATTATTTTGTCGCCGCGTCGCAATCTCCTGCTCCTTCGCCGACGTGGCTGGCCTGCCCCACCCGGTCAGCGACCCTGGCCGTGGCCAGGGGCCCCCGTTGAACTGGTTTGAACCAGTCAACGCGTTGACGTGCAGCACAGTGCCATGCGTGTGGGCCCCGGCGGCTAATTAAAGTAATAAGCATTTAATTAAATAAAGTTATTAGATTACCCTACTGTCTACTGACAAGTGGGGCCGTGCCTCCTAATTAACCCTGTGGTTAAAGTTATTCACTGTTAAGATAATACAGAGACTGACATGTGGCCCCACGATGTCAGGATTGCCTCGTGGTCAGCGTCTGTTGACCGCTGACGTCACAGTGACGTCATGCTGATTGTGCATGAATTCATTTTTCTGTAATAAAAATATTCTGAAATTTCTATTACACTTTTAAAAATCAGAACTTTTAAACCGTAGCTCGATCGAAAAAGTTAAATATGAACTTTGCTAAAAAAAAAAAAAGAACCCGAGCCGAGTCTTATCGTGCCGTCTGCTTTCTTCCATCGGCCCCCCATGTAGAATAACCATAACTCTGGACCCCGAATCCGGTAGATGAATTCAGTGCACCAACGACGGATTATTAATTCCGATCTTCTAAAAATCACTAAAATTACTTAGATCATAATTGGCCACCCTGCAACTGCATCAAAGCATCAACCCGCAACCGGATTCATCATTTGTCTGCATTATTTTTACACCCACCTGTTTCTTCTTCTTTCCCCCTCTTCTCTCTCGGTAGAACCCCGACGGTTTACGTAGCTCCCCGAGGCAGACGCAGCTCATGAGTACGACTACGTCCGACGACACCCCAAACCGACGACCTTGCCCTTGCCCATAGCAACATGCAAGCAACCCCCTTTTGAGCACTTTAGCATGACTATATCGCCTATTCTCTTCTCTCTTATGCTTGATTAAGAACTGCTACTGCTACCTGTTTTCCTATATCTGCTGCTAGCCTGTTATTGTAACCGCCTTGCTAACCTTTCTGGTTATCCTAGACTGATTATTAATAGGCTTGGTAGAGTCACGACAATAGGAGACCCCACTTGATCCCAACTGCCCGGCTGATAATCAAGAGACCCGATCATCGGGAGTGAAGACAGAGACCCGGGCACCACACATCACTTCCCCTTAAGTTGCCTACACTACTTGGTTACCGTCGGTGCCGAGGTGGATACCCTCGTCAGCACTTCTGATGTTAACCTTGTAGGTTAGTTACTCGGTCGTAGGTAGCGAGGGTGATTCCGCCTACCCACCCCCCGAGAACGACATCGTCGCGCAAACTCCCTCTAAGTGTGGGACCCTCGAGGGTGATTCCTCATGTCGGTTCACCTTGATTATAACATCGAGCTGAATTCCCATCGAGGGTGACTTCCTCAGGGTTCCCCTGGTGTCATCACCAGATACTGTTTTTGAGTTGACTTGCACTAAACCGATACGAAAGACGGGTCGGCCTGAGGGGTGTAACCCGCAGTCGAGCTTAATGCGAAAGTAATGTGATTCGGGTTGAACCTGGATGGTGCCCGGAGATAACTACGAGGTGGTGGCCGGGCATTCTTAGCCCTTAGCGCAAGTCCTCGAGACTGGGCGACGGGGTCACAATCGATCGTGAGTCTCTGGCTCGTTTCGCGTCTCCGAATTCCACTCGGTTTGGATATTTGATCCGAGGGCCTATCTCTGCCCGCTAGCACTACCACATCTGGGCATAGTATGGTGCCGTTCGCGTCATATCATCAGCCCAAGCCTGTTTGACGTCAGAAAGGAGCGGCGCACGCGAGTGGACTTGGAACGCAAAACCCGCGCTTGTATAAGAAGGGGTTGGCTATGTCTGCTCTGGTTGGCCCCGTTAAAGTGCATGAGTTCCCCGGGGCGCGATGACCCCGACCCCTGGGGGCATAGCTTAAGTCCGGGCTTGCTGACCTCTCTTATAATACCTAGTCGGGTTGCGGCGTGATTCTTCGCCGAGGCGGGCATGACCAGCAAAGTGTGTCCGGCCGGAGTTAGCGAGCGTGGTTGGCTAACTTGGGTGCCCCCTGCCTGGAGAAACTTCTATCAATAGCCTGTCCTACGGTACGGACACTCAGAGTGTATCCCGATCGGTACACTAGAACATGTGATGAAACTGGATAGTACGGCTCTGACGATTGCTTCTCACAGGGAGTCGAGAACGGATCTCAGGTTCGAGGTTGATAATACTACTACTACTACCACTTTACTTATGTTGATCTTCTCCTCTTTCTATTGCTGCAAGACGACGACGATTTTGAAGATGCTAGTCTTCGATAGGACTAGGCTTTCCCCCTCTATTCTGGCATTTCTGCAGCGCAGTCCACATATACAACCATTCCCTTTTGACAATGTTCTGCTTGCTGAGTAGTTTGATGAAGTACTCACGTTTTGCTTTATTTTTCTTTTTCCCCCATATTCCTTTTGATGCACCATACGACGGAGCCCCTGAGCCAGACGCCCCTAGCCGACGACCAGTACTAACTACCACCCGCCTGGCGAGTACTCACTACTACGAGGAGCCGACTGACTCACCGTATTGGATCGGAGTGTCCAGGGCAGGAGGCCTACGCCGTTCGATCGTAGTATTTTTATTTTACCCCGCTCTGTGAAGGCTTATCTCTCGCTCGCTGTAATATATCTGTATCAGATATCTGATGCTTCCGCTGACGCTTGTATGCCTCGAGCTATGTATTACGAGCCCCCCTCGAGGCCCTGGCTTGTAATTTGAGCTGTATGACTTTTTTATGTTTTAGAGTGTGGTTGTGATTCTTCAAGTGTAGTCCTTATTCGTGATCGTGCGCATTTGTTGAAGGGTTAGTGCACATTAGCCGGTCGTCACAAGTTGGTATCAGAGCCGACTGCCTCTAGTATCCCCCTTCCCATTCCTTGGCCGAAGTTGAGTCTAGTGGTCAAAAACTGTTTTACTAACTTGGCCTGTTGGCTTACGGGCCCACATTCACCAACTGGGTGGTATTAGGTCTGTTTATACCTCGTCTTTACTCTGGGATTCTAATCTACTCTCTATTCTGTTTAATAAAAATTACTAAACACGACAATTAGGATCTCGTTATTCCTATCCCCCCGGAGAGCTGATTCAGGCGATTTTCCCTGTTTTATCTGAATTAGTCTGATAATCACTTTTCCTTTCCAGTGTTTTGTTTAAAAAATTTAAAACTTTCCTTCTGGGATCGGATCTACTTCTCATTGTCTATACAACCCTGAACTTCTCTGTTTCAGATGGATCGACTATTTCCATTTCCACCGCGGCCTACACCCAGCTTGTGGGTCGCACTTGGGCTCATGAGCCCCTGGGTTCCAGCTATTTCTGATCGCCCGCCTGACCGAGTGGGTTACCGCTGGTATCCGATACATGTCTATGAGGTTTATCGCGAGTTTCACCAGGAGCAGTATTAGCTAAGTTCGGATATGAATCAGCAAAACTCCTCAACACTGAGCTACACCTTTTTCACGAATAGGGCGTGACGATTGATATGGCATTACATGATGCCAGCTACTCTGCTGTCGCACGTCTTCCGAGGAGAGCCCATGCTAGCTTGGATTACTCTGTGTTTCGGTACATTCCGTCATGCCAACCTGTTGGAGATGCTACCGGATTTACACAGCTATCCTGTGCACCCGTAGCGAGTCTCGACGCTATGTGCGACCCCGCAGATTTGATTCAGTGCACTCAGGCTCTGGATCGCACTGTTCGGATCTGCCGTCGAGTTGTTCGACCACTCGAGCAACAGCTACTCCGAGGGCTAGGACACATTTGCTACCCCACTTCGTGCAGGGATACATCCGGAGTATGATCCTTTACCCAGCAGGACCGAGATGAGCCAGGTATTGATTTGGCCTGCATTGGGAGTCACACGCCTGCACGTGGACATTCTTCTTACAGTTCTAGAACCGAGTGTCGCAAATCAGAGTGCTACAGGAGCACAGATCCTGCCGGCGACGAACATTCATGCAGCCTAACTTGCAGTTACGCCCGTTTCAGTGGTTTTCCTTCCCGACCACTGATTCCCTTTGCTATGTCACGTTTGTGTACTTCCTTATCTGCCGTGCCTGCGTGCACCTAGTGTTTCTCTAGTTTTTCAATTTGCGCCCGTTATGCTGCCAGATTGTAAACCGACTGGTATGGATCTGTATGTCTTAAGTGACTCTTTAAGCATCTATTGCACTCTTTCAATAAGTCGAGTTACATCTTGTTTATTGTTAAACACTTGAAGGCTATAAGCTATTGCTGAAAAGACCCCTTGAAAATAGAGGAGGCTGTACAACACCCGCCACCGCTGCCACACCTGATTCTACATGGCGGCGATGATGCAACAGTTTGAACTCAACCGTCAGGTTTATGACGGGATATTATGCAGCCACTTCCCTTGTCCAGAATGCTAATCAGCACCCAACCATCCATTACCCTTGCCAGAGTTCAAGAGCTCAGTCCACTGTTGTTCCGCAACACAGTCAACCCACTTAGATTGCAGATGACTGGTCGTGACACTCTCTCATGAGATGGAGTCCTGCGTGTCGCCGACGTTACTATGTCACTTTTGGGACTATTCTTCTAAGGTCCGCAGCTCAATGGTGGGCCAACTCACCGGACAGGACTCGCCGGACCTGGTACTGTCGGCACTTGGCAAGTTCAAGATGCTTTACGGCCCCTACATTCTCTAGCTGTCATAGCTAGGAAGAAGGCTGGTTCCGTAGCCTTGTTCAAGGAAAACAAGACTGTTGAAGTCTGCACGCGAGTTGTCGACTTATTCGTCGCTACGCTGAAGAGGACATTCCTACTGAGGAACGGCAGACAAGAGAAGTTTCGTAAGGTTGCACCAATGACATTAGTTGGCCATGCTTGTCCAAGATATTCCGATTTCCCACTTTGTGTGATATAAGGGCTATTATGCGTTGAAACTGGATGAAGAAGCATAAAAAGAAGCTTCCAGACGCACCCCGAGAAACGGGTCTCATCTTTCGGATGCTCGTCTTCCGAAGCGACGCTCTGGATTCCCCAAGCATGTTCCGTTTAGCAGCTCCTGCGAACGGCCCTCTATGCTGCACCACCGCCCACCTCCAACCACCGGGCACCTTCTGCCACTCCAGCACTCGAGTCCAGATCCTCGTCCTGACAGCGGACTATGCTTCAATGTGGCAACCAGGTCCACCGTGCTAGAGATTGTTTCTCAGAATCAGAATCAACCTGGCGCTTCTTTTCTTCTGCTAGCCGTGGTATTGGCCATGGTATCTCAACAGCGCAACAATAATGATGCCAGACCTTCTGTTGTTCGTGGCAGTACTACCACGGTCAACATGTCCGAAGCTCCAGGATCAACAGACACTGTGAGGGGACATTTCGTTAATTCAGTACCTAGCCTCTGTTTATTGTTCAGGAGCATCGCATTCCTTCATGTCAGAACATTTAGCACGCATGCACTGACCTTAATGCGATTAGCTTGACACAACCTTATTGGTACATACTCCCGTCGGGTGGTTGCCGAACCTCTGGTTTAGCTATATGTTCTCGTTTGAAATCGAACGGTTGAGTCTCAGTTGCATCTCCCTTATTCGAAATCGTCCAAGATTGACTTATTTTGTGGAAGATTGGTTGAAGGCCCATAGCGCCTCAATCAATTGACGCCACCAAAGGGTTATTTACTCTCTTGACACCCCTCGAATGAAATAGTGAATTACCAGGCTCATATCACTCAGAAAGCGCTGAGGCTCACAACTCTATTTGCCTTGAAGCGTTGAATGCTTCTCCCCTGATGGGATCGAGAATCTCCCAGCTGTCCTGTGAACCTTCCCGGATGTTTTTCCCGAGTAGAGAACTGCAGGAATAACCCCCTGCTAGAGCGTCGAGTTCGTCATCGCTTTGAAGCCGGCACCAATCCTATTGCGAAGCGCCCTACTTAAAGTCCTCCGCACCTCTTATTGAGCTTAAGGAGGAAATTTGGATAAATCCTTAAGGCAGAGGTTTCATTCGCCCTAGTTCCTCGGTTGGGGAGCACCTTCTCTCTTTGTCAAAAGAAGGATGGAAACTAACCGTTGTCAAGATTTCACCGTCCAATCAAACCAGGCAACTCATTCAGAATAAATAATCCGCTTTCCCCCGGGATCAACGATTATATGTCAATAACTCGCAGGATCTTGGTGTTTTCTAAATCACTGAGGTTGGGTTATCACCAGATCCGTGTCCGCGAAGAGGATATTCCGAAAGACTGCATTCGTTACTCGTATGGCTCTTACGTGAGTACCGTCATGCGTTTGGGCTTAACAATACGCTCCAGACACAATTCTCCCCTCCGCCTAATGAATACAATATTCAGGTTCACCTCGACAAATTCGTCGTGGTATTCGTATGAATTACGGTTTATTCGAAGAACAAGAGGACATGCTGACTGCACCTTCGCCTTGTTCTGGAGAGACGTTGAAAGCACCAATTATATTCCAAGTCTCTTAAGGCGATTCTGGCGTTCTGAGGTAACCTACTTGGAACATGTCTCTCCAAGGATGGATCGAGAGTTGAACCCGTAGTCGGTTCAGCTATTCTTGACGGACCCCTCCGAAGAATGTCAAGCAGTCAGAAGTTTGTCTCAGGCTTGCAAGTATTGTCGCCGTTCATCGAGAAGTTTCTCCCAAGATTGCCAGCCCCGGACTAATCTGCTCCAAAAGGTGTTAAGTTGAGTTGACAAGAAATGTTCAGGAAAGCTTCCAGACCCTCAGGATAAAGCTGACATTCTGCTCCATCCTTGATCCTCCAGATCCCGCAAAGATTTGTGATACTTCTGACGAAACCAACGCCTCTCGCCAAGGACTAGGTTGCGTCCTAATGCAAGAGCGAAGAGTATTGCTTTGCTGTCGCGACAACTGCGACCACATGGAGCTGAGCATTACCCAGTGCATGACCTCGAACTTGTCTGCCTGTCATCCATGCTTTGAAGCAGTTGGGTTTCATTAACCCGCTCTTGGCATCGGTGTTGAGATTACACCAATCTCAGAAGCTTTACGTACTTATTCACTCAATCACCTGGAACTTAAGTCTTCGGCAGCGTGGGTGGAAACACTCACCGATTATGACTGTGGAAGTTCTCTATACTCCCTGGCAAAAGCTAATGGTGAGGGCTGATGCTTGAGCCGCAAGTCTTATGCAACTCAACCTCAGGTTAAACATACTCACCCCCAAGCGTTATGAGAATTGCGCAAGATGAATCTCGCATGTCCCGCAAGGTTGTCTCTTAATACCTCTGTAGATACACCGATCTTGAGAAAGCTGTCAAGATTGCCGCAATACTAAAGATGCTGAAACTTGAATCTAAGAGAGAAAGAGCAGCTTCCACCTTTGAAAGTAACAGGGACTTTCTCATGCTGAAGATGGAACTCTTGTTACTTTCCGAACCGAATTGGTAGTACCTCGCTAGAGCATGATGACAGACAAAGTCATGAGAGGAGGCCCATGATACACGTATGCTCATCGCGGGTAGTACCAAGATGTATCGAGATCTTCGTCAAAGGTACTGGTGGTCCTAGAATGAAGCAAGATATTGCTCGTATTTTGCCGAGTGTGACGTTTGTCGTCGCATGAAGGCAGAACATCAGAAAACCTGATTGAAATTTCTGCAACCCCCTTCCTATTACTCTATGGAAATGGGATAAAGTGCAAGGACTTCATTAGGTCTTCCCAGGTCTCAGAAGGGCAGATGCTATTCTTGTCCATCCGCGACCAACTACTCCAAGGTTGCACCAGTCTTTCTGCCATTATAGGGACTATTACTTGCTAGTCAGTTAGCAGATGCTATATATCTCCCAGAATGTTTATACTCAATGGATTCCCAAGAAATCAGTTCAGAAAGACCGTGACAGCAATTTTCCACTTGGCATTTCTGGAGAACGGTTCAAGAAAGCAATGGGAACTCATATCCTTGGAGTTCAGCTATCATCCACAATCCATGGCCAAGTGATTGTGCACGTTAATCAAGTACTCCGAAGATGATGCTTCGGAGCTTGTGTTATATCCTACGTAAGAAAATGGGAGGGAACTCTCCGTTCATGCCGAGTGTCTCTGTATAACACAGCTTATCAAGCCAGACTTAAAATGGCCCCTTCGAAGTGCTTTTGGCCTGAAATGTCGTAACCCCTTGAAATTGGTCGGCAAAACTTGGGGAAAAGCGACCCCTGTTGGAACCGGACATATTCAAGCTTGTCGAAGAAAACAAGTTCAGAATTGGTCCGGGAAAATCTCAAGCGTCTCAGACCGTTAGACGAGAAATTATATCGAAGCGATGGGTTGTTATCTATCAACCTGGTGATCAAGCTTATGCTTCGTGTCACTCCAAATGAAGGGCAACCCGTCGTTTAGGAAGCAAGGGAAGCTAGCCTCCTCGCTAGAATTGGTCCTTTCCGCATCGTGGCTAGACTGGACAGGTGGCATATCAATTGGCAGTTTGCCACCAGCATTCTCCCCGTTTCATGATGTCTCCAACGTGTCGTTCACTTCGTTAAGGGCTTTTCAAGGAATGCCCCGCACCGTGCAGTGGATCATAGCTGCTGAGCCTACAAGATGATCTTTCCCTATAAGGAGGCATCCGATCCGAATCTCGACGAATCGTGAAGTCGAACTAGTCAGAATACGCCAAGTTCCTAAAAGTGCATGGTCGATCACACTGAAGATGAAGCCACTTGGGAACGCGAGGATCATCTTCGGGAAGAATATCCCGGACTCTTTCCCTACTACACTCCTAAATTCTCGGGAGAGAATTTTCTTTTAGAGGAGGAGAAACTTGTAACACCCCCTTGTTAATCACTCTGTGACACTCTGGTTAAACTTGGCCAAGTCATGAAATCATTTTGCAGTGCCAATCATATGTGTTAATGATCCACATTACAATTCCACATCTGAAATCAACTCAAATTCAAAAAGTGAATTATAAAGTTTGATCAAAACACTGTTGGGAAAATGTTCATTAAATTGGCAAATAATCCAGGAACTCTAAACCATCAACATCGAAAACAAATGGTAGTTGAACAACGTGATCAAACAAGATGAATACAAACCCCAAAACACCGCATATTTATATATTTAAAGATCATATTCAAATTCCAATAAACTTCTTTTGTCCAAACCACTTTTGGTGAGGTTTAATATTGCATGTGCATATTTGGGCCAATTCCAACATTTTTCAAAAGGACAGTGGCCTAATCATTTGAAACAGAATGAATAAAAGAAACAGGAAGAAGAGGAAATAAGAAAAGGAGACCGTACTGTTGGCTGGGCCTAAAGTGCACAGTGTGCAGACCCAGTCCAACAGCAGCCCACACCTTCTCCCCTCACTCATGCGTGTCGTGCTCGCACCTGGCCGAGCGCGCGCAGTGCCGCCGAGCGCGCGCGCAGCCGGGGCCCCACGCCCACGAAACAGGAACGGGGGGAGGATAAGGAGGAGCCCCGTCCACTTCCCGTTATCGGTCCCATCATCACTCCTACCTCTCCCAGCTCGCTCCGTCGCCTCGCCCCTTTCCCAGATCCGACCGCAGAGCGCCACCAAGCCGCCCTGCTTCGCCGTTTGCCCTCGGCACCTTCGCGGTAGCTACTATCGGACGCCGAGAACTAGCACGTGACACCACTGCCCACCCTGTCTTATATGACGGAGTCGATGCGACGTTGTCGCGGTAGCGACGACGGACGCCGAGACGACACGCACCAACTGCCACGCCATCTGTCTTGCGTCACCTGAGTCGAGGCGGACGTCGTCGCTGTAGCGTACGACGGACGCCGAGAACGAGCCGTTCCACCCCAACGGCCGGACCCTGTCTTAGCGTTAGAGCGAGCGGCCCGTCGTCGTGTAGCGCACGACGGACGCCGAGACGAGCACGTGGCACCATTGCCACCCTGTCTTAGCTTTACGCGAGTCGAGGCGGACGTCGTCGCGGTAGCGACGACGGAGGCCGAGACGAGCACGTGGCACCAAGGCCACCCTGTCTTAGCGTCACGCGAGTCGAGGCGGACGTCGTCGCGGTAGCGACGACGGACGCCGAGACAAGCACGTGGCACCACGGCCACCCTGTCTTATCTAGCGAGTCGAGGTGGACATCGTCGCGGTAGCGACGACGGATGCCGAGACGAGCACGTGACACCACGGCCACCCTGTCTTAGCGTCACGCGAGTCGAGGCGGACGTCGTCGCGGTAGCGACGACGGACGCCGAGACAAGCACGTGACACCACGGCCACCCTGTCTTAGCGTCATGCGAGTCGAGGCGGACGTCCTCGCGGTAGCGACGACGGACGCCGAGACGAGCACGTGACACCACGGGCACTCTGTCTTAGGGTCCACGCGAGTCGAGGCGGATATCGTCGCGGTAGCGACGGCGGACGCCGAGACGAGCACGTGACACCACGGCCACCCTGTCTTAGCGTCACGCGAGTCGAGGCGGACGTCGTCGCGGTAGCGACGATGGACGCCGAGCCGAGCGCGTGACACCACGTCCTCGCGATAGCGACGACTGACGCCGAGACGAGGATGTGACACCACGGGCACTCTGTCTAAGGGTCCACGCGAGTCGAGGCGGACGCCGAGACGAGCACGGGAGACCACGCCCACCCTGTCTTAGTATCACGCGAGTCGAGGCGGACGTCGTCGTGGTAGCGATGACGGACGCCGAGACGAGCATGGGACACCACGCCAACCCTGTCTTAGCGTCATGCGAGTTGAGGCGGACGTCGTCGCGGTAGCGAGGACGGACGCCGAGACGAGCACAGGACACCACGCCCTGCCTGTCTTAGCGTCACGCGAGTTGAGGCGGACGTCGTCGCGGTAGCGACGACGAACGCCGAGATGAGCACGGGACACCACGCCCACCCTGTCTTAGCGTCACGCGAGTCGAGGCGGACGTCGTCACGGTAGCGATGTCGGACGCCGAGACGAGCACGTGACACCACGGCCACCCTGTCTTAGGGTCACGCTAGTCGAGGCGGACATCGTCGCGGTAGCGACGATGGACGCAGAGACGAGCACGGGACACCACGCCCACCCTGTCTTAGCATCAAGCGAGTCGATGCGGACGTCGTCGCGGTAGCGACGACGGATGCCGAGACGAGCATGTGACACCACGGCCACCCTGTCTTAGCGTCACGCAAGTCGAGGCAGATGTCGTCGCTGTAGCGACGACGGACGCCGAGACGAGCACGTGACACCATGGCCACCCTGTCTTAGCATCACGCGAGTCGAGGGGGACGTCATCGCGGTAGCGACGACGGACGCTGAGACGAGCACGTGACACCATGGGCACCCTGTCTTAGCGTGACCCGAGTTGAGGCGGACGTTGTCGCGGTAGCGACGACGGACGTCGAGACGAGCACGTGAGACCACTGCCACCCTGTCTTGCGTGACGCGAGTCGAGGTGGACATCATCGCGGTAGCGACGACGGACGCCGAGACGAGCACGTGACACCACTGCCACCCTGTCTTAGCATGACGTGAGTCGAGGTGGACCTCGTCGCGGTAGCGACGACGGACGCCGAGACGAGCACGTGACACCACAGCCACCCTGTCTTAGCGTCACGCGAGTCGAGGCTGACGTCGTCGCGGGAGCAACGACGTACGCCAAGACGAGCACATGACAAACCCACCACGGCCCCCTGTCTTACGTCATGTGCGGTGAGGCGGACGTCGTCGCGGTAGCTCACGGACGCCTATCGACACGGGACACCAACGCCCACCCTTTCTTGGCATCGGTAGCGACACACGGTACACCGAGATGAGCGCGGGACAACCACGGCCACCCCTGTCTTAGCGACGACGCGAGTTGAGGCGGACTTCGTCGCGGTAGCAACGACGGACTCCGAGACAAGCACGTGACACCACTGCCCCCTGTCTTAGTGTCACGCGAGTCGAGTCGGGACGTCTGTCGCCGTATCGACACGAGCGCCGAACGAGCATGTGTGACACCACGGCCACCCTGTCTTAGCATGACTTAGCGAGGCGGACGTTGTCCTGGTAGCGACGACGGACGCCGAGACGACACTGGCACCACTGCCACCACCTCTGTCTTTCGTCACCGAGTCGAGGCGGCGTCGTCGCGTTAAGCGACACGGACGCGAGAAACGAGCCGTCCATCCCCACGGCCGCGCCTGTCTTAGCGTCATTAGAGTCTAGAGCGGACCGTCGTCGCTGTAGCGACACGGACGCCGAGACGAGCACGTGGCAACCACGCCACCCCTGTCTTAGCGTTCGCGGTCGAGCTGACGCGGTCGCGGTACGACGACGTGAGGCCGAACTACGACGTGGCCCTCAGGGCACCCTGTCTTAGCGTCACGCTAGTCGGAGGCGCGTCGTTCGGCGTAGCGACGACGGACGCCGAGAGACACTGGCACTCACGGCCACCCGTCTTTCGTACTCGATCGATGGCGACATCGTCGCGGTAGCGACGAGATGCCGTAGACGAGCACATGACAACCACACACGCCACCCTGTCTTAGAGCGTCACGCGAGTCGAGCGGACGTCGTCGCAGGTAGCGACGACGGACGCCGAGACGAGCCGTGAACCACCACGGCCACCCTGTCCTATAAGCGTCATGAGTCGGAGGCGACGTCCTCACGCGGTAGTCGCGACGGACGCCGAGACGAGCACGTGACACCACGGCCTCTGTCTTAGGGTCCACCGAATCGAGGCGGGCATCGTCGCGGTAGCGACGACGGACGCCGAGGACTAGCCATGTGACAACGCCACGCCACCCTGTCTTAGTTGTCAGCGAGTCGAGCGACGTCCCCCTCGCGTAAGCGACGATGTGACGCCTCCGAGCCGGAGCACGGTTGACAACCCCCTCGCTATAGCGACGACTGACCCGAGAACGAGGATGTGACCCACGGGCACTCTGTCTCTAGGGTCCCGTAGTCGAGCGGCGGCGCGAGACGATCACGGGACCCAACGCCCACCCTGTCTTACGCATCACGCAGTCGAGGCGGACG
Source organism: Thinopyrum elongatum (assembly GCA_011799875.1). Taxonomy (NCBI): domain Eukaryota; kingdom Viridiplantae; phylum Streptophyta; class Magnoliopsida; order Poales; family Poaceae; genus Thinopyrum; species Thinopyrum elongatum. The sequence continues at coordinate 290,203,197 of CM022301.1, forward strand.
TCGTCGTGTAGATGATTCGCGGACGGCCGAGACAGCATGGGACCACCACCCCAACCCTTTCTTAGCGTCATGCGAGTTGAGGGCTGGAGCGTCGTCGCGGTGAAGCGATGACGACGCCGACAAGACGAGCACGGACACACACGCCCTCCCTGTCCTTAAAAGCGTCACGCGGAGTTGAGGCAGACTCGTCGCGTAGCGACTGACGAACGCGAGACGAGCACGGGACAACCACGCCCACCTGTCCTTGCGTCACGCTAGTCGATGCGGACTCTTCATGGTAGCGATGTCGAACGCCGAGACGAGCACGTACACCCTACAGCCACCCTGTCTTAGGTCACCTATCTAGGCGACAATCGTTCCGCTTAGCGACGATGTACGCAAAAAACAGAGGACGAGCAGGTGACCCACGCGCCACACCTGTCTAGCATCAAAGCTGAGTCGATGCGGACGTCCGTCCGGTACCAAAAACCGCGACGAACGGACGCCGAGACGAGTCACGCATGAACACCAGCGGCCACCCTGTCTTATCGTCACCAGTTCGAGGCGATTCGCCTCCTGTAAAGCGACGACGGACCGCCGACGAGCACGTGACACCACTGCCACCCTGTCTTAGCAATGAACTTGATCTCGAGCGGACGTCGTCGCTGTACGACTGACGGACGCCGAGACAGCACGTGACACCACAGCCCACCCTGTCTAGCGTCACGCGATCGAGGCTGACGTCGTCGCGGGAGCAACGACGGACGCCGAGACATGCACAATGACACCGCGGCCATCCTGTCTAGCGTCACGCGTAGTGGAGGCGACCTGTGTTACGACGACGACGCCGAGACAGCAGTCCCGGGACACCAGCCCACCCTGTCTTAGCCGATAGCGGAAATCCGCGCGGAGCACGACGGACGCACGAGACGAGCCTTGGACCTCCACTGCGCCACCCCCTGTCTTAGCGACGCGAGTCGGCGCGGACGTCTTCGGCTTTAGCGACGACAACGCCGGACGATCACTGGACCCACTGGCCACCCTGGCTTAGCGCCACTGCGAGTCGGGCGGACCGTCTGTCGCTGGTAGCGACGACGGACCCGATGACTAGCAACGTCCCCACTGCCACCCATGTCCTTGCGTGACGCAGTCAGAGGCGGACGTGCCGCGACGGCGAGCGACCGACGCGCCGAGACGAGCACTGCACCATGACAAGCCACCTGTCCTTCTTTACGCCACGAGTCAGAGGCGGACGTCGTCCGCGGAGCGACGACGGAGCCGAGACGAGCACGTGGACACCAAGCGCCCCCTGTCTAGCCACTGACTTGAGTCGAGGCGGACGTTCGTCGCGTAAGCGACACGGACGCCTAGACGAGCACGTGGTACACGCCACCCTGCCTTACTCACGCGAGTTGGCGTACGTGTCGCGGTAGCGACACGGAGCCTGCAGACGACAGTGATCACCACGGCCACCCTGTCTTTAAAAAAAAGCGTCACGCGATCGAGCCGCGCGTCATCGCGTAGCGAACGACGGACGCAGGACAGAGCAACGTGAGCACCACTTGCACCCTGTCTTAAGCTCATTCGCGAGTCGAGTGGGACGTCTCGCGTAAGCGACTACGGAGGCCGAGACGAGCACTGGCACCCCACGGCACCCTGTTTAGGCGTCACCGAGTCCGAGGCGGACACGTCGCGGTATGCGACGGACGACGCCGAACGAAGCACTGAGCAACCACGGCCACCCTGTCTTAGCTCACGTCGGCGAGGTGACATCGTCGTCGGTAGCGACGACGGACGCCACCGAGACGGCAGTGACACCACGTCCACCTTCTTAGCGATAGCGAGTCGATGGACGCGTCGGGCGGTAAAGGCGAGGAGCGAACGTGACACCACGGCACTCTGTCTTAGGCTATCACGCGAGTCTGGCGGACGCCCGCGGACGACGCGACGGGCCGAACCAACTGACCCACCCACCTGTCTTAGGGTACCAGCGAGTCGAGGCGGTCGGGTTCGTTGCCGGTAAGCGATCGACGGGACGCCGAGACGAGCAGTATCACACACGCCACCGCTGTCTTGCTGTCATGCAGAGTGAGGGCGGACGTCGTCAGCGTAGCGATCGACGTACCCCGAGACGAGCACAGTGGCACCACTGCCCTCCCTGTCTTAGCTTTATACGCGGAGTTGCGAGGCGACGTCGTCGCGTAGCGACGACGGACGGCCGAGATAGCACGTGGCACCTAGCGCCACCCTGTCTTAGCGTCACAGGAGTCGAGGTCGGACCGTCGTCCGCGTAGCGCGTCGGACGCCGAGACGAACACGTGCACCACGGCCACCCTGTCTTATCCTGCTGAGTCGAGGCGGACATCGTCGCGGTAGCGACGACGGAGCGACGCGATCACTGACACCAGACGCCACCCTGTTCTGTGCTCACGCGAGTCGATGGCGGACGTCGTCCGCTGTAGCGACCGACTGATGACGCGAGACAAGCAGTGACACCACGGCCACCCCTGTCC
>CM022301.1:290205713-290224228 GCA_011799875.1 Thinopyrum elongatum
CGGACGCCGAGACGAGCACGTGACACCACGGCCACCCTGTCTTAGCGTCATGCGAGTCGAGGCGGACGTCCTCGCGGTAGCGACGACGGACGCCGAGACGAGCACGTGACACCACGGGCACTCTGTCTTAGGGTCCACGCGAGTCGAGGCGGGCATCGTCGCGGTAGCGACGACGGACGCCGAGACGAGCACGTGACACCACGGCCACCCTGTCTTAGTGTCACGCGAGTCGAGGCGGACGTCCTCGCGGTAGCGACGATGGACGCCGAGCCGAGCACGTGACACCACGTCCTCGCTATAGCGACGACTGACGCCGAGACGAGGATGTGACACCACGGGCACTCTGTCTTAGGGTCCACGTGAGTCGAGGCGGACGCCGAGACGAGCACGGGACACCACGCCCACCCTGTCTTAGCATCACGCGAGTCGAGGCGGACGTCGTCGTGGTAGCGATGACGGACGCCGAGACGAGCATGGGACACCACGCCAACCCTGTCTTAGCGTCATGCGAGTTGAGGCGGACGTCGTCGCGGTAGCGATGACGGACGCCGAGACGAGCACAGGACACCACGCCCTCCCTGTCTTAGCGTCACGCGAGTTGAGGCAGACGTCGTCGCGGTAGCGACGACGAACGCCGAGACGAGCACGGGACACCACGCCCACCTTGTCTTAGCGTCACGCGAGTCGAGGCGGACGTCTTCATGGTTGCGATGTCGGACGCCGAGACGAGCACGTGACACCACGGCCACCCTGTCTTAGGGTCACGCTAGTCGAGGCGGACATCATCGCCGTAGCGACGATGGACGCAGAGACGAGCACGGGACACCACGCCCACCCTGTCTTAGCATCAAGCGAGTCGATGCGGACGTCGTCGCGGTAGCGACGACGGACTCCGAGACGAGCATGCGACACCACGGCCACCCTGTCTTAGCGTCACGCAAGTCGAGGCGGATGTCGTCGCTGTAGCGACGACGGACGCCGAGACGAGCACGTGACACCACTGCCACCCTGTCTTAGCATGACGTGAGTCGAGGCGGACGTCGTCGCGGTAGCGATGACGGACGCCGAGACGAGCACGTGACACCACAGCCACCCTGTCTTAGCGTCACGCGAGTCGAGGCTGACGTCGTCGCGGGAGCAACGACGGACGCCGAGACGAGCACATGACACCACGGCCATCCTGTCTTAGCGTCACGCGAGTGGAGGCGGACGACGACGGACGCCGAGACGAGCACGTCACACCATGGCCACCCTATCTTAGGGCCACGCGAGTAGAGGCGGACGTCGTCGCGGTAGCGACGACGGACGCCGAGACGAGCACGTGACACCACTGCCACCCTGTCTTAGCATGACGTGAGTCGAGGCGGACGTTGTCGCGGTAGCGACTACTCCCCGCGTTGTGCCGACCTCTGCGGTTACTATAATTTTCTCGTTAAATCGACGGGTTGGATTCATTGCATCGCCCATTATTCTGAAAAAATCCCTCCCAAGATTGTCCTTATTTCTGGGAATGGATGGTTGAAGGCCCCTTAAACGCCCAATCCATTTGCGCCACCAAGAGTTGTTCACCTCTTTGCACCCCCCCTCCATGATATAGTGAATTACCAGTTCTCATATCACCAGGAACGCTGAGGCTCAAATCTAGGGCTTGAACGCGTTATGCTTCTGTCTCCATTGAGGGATCGAGAATATCCCAGTGTCCTGGACTTCCCGAGGTTTTTTTCCTTTGCCAGAGAACTTCCAGAATACCCCCCTGCTAGACTCGAGTTCGTCATCGATTGCATCCTGTCCCAATCTATGCGAGCGTCCGACCAGATGCCTCGCCCCATCTTAATTGAGCTTAAGGAGGAATTGAATAAATCCTAAGAAGGTTTCATTCCCCTATTCCTCTGCTTGGGGAGCACCTTCTCTCTTGTCAATAAGAAGGATTGAACAACCGTTGTGGTTCAAGATTACCGTCCATCACCAGCCACTCTTCAAATCATATCCCGCTATCCTTCCGTCCCCCTGATCAACGATGTTATGATCAACTCGCAAGGATCTTCTGTTTTTTCTAAACTCGACTTGAGGTTGGGTTCTCACCAGATCCGTGTCCGCGAAGATGATATTCCGAAGACTGCATTCGTTACTCGTTTTGGCTCTACGAGTACACGTCTTTCTTTTGGCTTAACAACCCTCCGCTATCAATTCTCCCGCCTAATAACTTACATCTTCCTGGATTACCTCGACAAATTCGCGTGTAGCATCTGGATGATATTCTTTGGTTTATTTGAAGAACAACGAGAAAATGCTGATCAACCTTCCCCTTGTTTCTGGAGAGAGGCGAAAGCACCAATTTATGCCCCTACTCTAAGTGCGAATTCCCTGGCTTTCTATGTAACCTCCCTTGTACATGTCATACTCCAAGATGGTATCGCATTAACCCGGAGGCGCGTTTAGGCTATCTGACTGGGACCCCTCCGAATAATGTCAGCAGTCAGAAGTTTTCTTGGGCTGCAAGTTATTGTCGCCGTTCATCAATCGAGACTTTCCTTTCTCCAAGAGTGCAAGCCCCATGACTATCTGGCTCCACAAAGAAGGCGTTAAGTTTGAGTGGACAGCAGAATGGTCAGGAAAGCTTCCCGACCCTCAAGGACAAGTGATCTGCTCCAGTCCTTGCTCCTTCCAGACTCCCCCCGGCCCGCAAGATTTGTGATCTTCTGCGACACAGCCTCTCGCCAAGGACTAGGTTGCGTCCTATGCAATAGCGAAGAGTTATTGCTTATGCTTCGCGACAACTGCGACCACATGAATAAATTACCCAGTGCTGACCTCCGAACTTGCTGCTGATCTCTATGCTTTGAAGCAGTGGTGGTCATTACCTCCCTTGGCACTCGGTGTGAGATTTACACACCGATAATCAGAGCTTGAAGACTTATTCACTCAACCGGAACTTATCTTCGTCAGCAGCGTTGTTTGAACAATCACCGATTAGAACTGTGGATTTTTCCATACTCCTGGCAAAGCTAAGTGATGGCGATGCCTTGAGCCGCAAGTCTTAATTGCAAAACCTCATGGTTAAACAAGCTCAACCCCAGCTGTATGAAGAATTGCGCAAGCCTGAATCCTCTGGCATCGGCCCGCAAGGTTCTCTAATAACTTGTGATACAACCAGATCTTGAGAAGCTGTCAAGATTGCGCAATCTAAATATGCGGAAATTGATCTATGAAGAAAGAGCTTCACCTTGAAAAGTACAGGGATTTCTCGATTGCTGAAAGATGGAACCTTGTACTTCCGAGACCCGCAATGTAGTACATCGCTACGAGCTGATACAGACAAGTCATGATGAGGCCCATGATAAACACAACCGCTATCTATCCATCCGGGTAGTACCGAAGATGTAATCGAGAATCTTCTCAAAGTTACTAGGTGGTCTAGATGAAGCCAAGATATTGCTCATTATGTTCCGCGTGGACATTTGTCGTCGCGTGACGGCAGAACAAAGGACCCTCAGAACCTGCTGGAAATTCTGCAAACCGCTTCCTATCCTCTATGGAAATGGGATAAAGTGGCCAAATGGAACTTCATTACTGGTCTTCCCCAAGTCGCAGAAGTCACGATGCTTATTCTTGTCGTCGCTGACCAACTCTCCCCGGTTGCACACTTTCTGCCAGTTAATGAGACTATGACGGAACTGCTATCTTTATCAGAGCTATATTCTCCAGATTGTTTCACTCCATGTTACTTTCCCAAAGAATCAGTTCAAACCGTGGCAATCATTTTCACTGGCCATTTCTGGGAAAGTTTTCCTCCAGAAGCAATTGGACCTCCTATTACCTGGAGTTCAGCTTATCATCCACACCCCAGGCCAAAGTTGAGCGTGTTCATCAGTCTTGAAGATATCTCGAGCTTATTGTGTTATATCCTTCGGTAGAAATTTGATGAATCTCCTCCCGTATGCCGAAGTTCTCTTATAACACAGCTAATCACGCCAGCTTAAACTGGCCCCTTCGAAGTGCTTATGGCCGTAAATGTCGAGGGACCCCTCTGGATTGGTCAGAAACTGGGGAACGGACCTCTTTTGGACCCCGGACATTATTAACATGCCGAAGAACAATTCATAATTGTCCCGGGAAACTGATCAAGCAGCTCACGACCGTCAGAATAGTAATTAATTATCGTAAGTGAATGGGGTGTGATCTATCAACCTGGTGATCAAAGCTTATCTTCGTGTAACTCCATGAAGGGCACCCCCGTCGTTCGGAATCAATGGGCAGCCTAGCCTCCTCGCTTATTGGTCCTTATCCCTTTCCGCCTCGTGGCTAGAGATGGAACCGTGGCATATCAATTGGAGTTGCCACCGGACAATTCTCCACCATATTCATGATTCCTTTTTCCACGTGTCGCAACTTCGTCCTTCGTCAAGGAATCCCCGCACCGTTTAGTGGATCATGAGATGCTCGAGCTACAAGATGATCTTCACTATAGGATCATCCGACTCTTCCGAAGCCCGACGAATCTTGAACGTCGAACTCGTCAGAAGACCCCAATTTCCTAAAAGTGCCGTGGTCGACTCACACTGAAAGATGAAGCCACTTTTGAACGCGAGGATCATCTTCTCGGAAGAATTATCCGCGACTCTTTGCTTCTACCGTCCTAACTTCTCCGGACAGAATTTCTTTTAGAGGAGGAAACTTGTACCAACCCCCCTTGTAATAAGCTCTGTGAACACTCTTTTTTAAACTGCCATATGATCATTTGCAGTGCCAAATTCAATGTGTTAATGATCCATTTCAAATTCACTCTGAAAATCAAATCAATTCAAAAGTGATTATAAGTTGATCTCAAACACTGTTGAAAAAATGTTATTATTAAATTGCAAATAATCCAGGAACGTTCCTAAAATCACATCAAAACACATGGAGTTGAACAAGTGACTCAAACAAGATGCAACACCCCAAAACAGCCTATTTAATATATTTAAATCATCTCAAATTCCAATAAACTTCTTTTCTGTCCAAACCACTTTTTTGGTGAGACTATATATTGCATTGCATATTTGGGCCAACTTCCACATTTTTCAAAAGAGCCAAGTGGGCTAATTCATTTTGAAACCGAAAAGAATAAAGAAAAGGAAGAAAGAGAAATAAAAAAGAGAACGCTACTGTTGGCTGGGCCTAAGTGCATAGTGTGGCAAGCCCCGTCCAACATAGCCCACCCTTCTCCCTCCTCATGCGTGTCGGCGCGCCCCTGGCCGAGCGCCGCGCGACGGCGAACGCGCTACACCTGGGGCGCCACCAACTGAAACATGAATGGTGGGAGAATAAGAGGAGCCCCCGTCCCGCTTCCCCTGGTCCCCCATCATCACACTCCCACCTCTCCCACAGCCGCCTCCGTCGCCTTGCCTTCCAGATCCGACCGACCGCGAGCGCCACCCGCCGCCATGCTTCGCCGTTTCCGCGTCCGAACCGTTGATCTCCCGCTCCGCCTCGATGTCGTAGACCGCGCGCCGCGACTTCCTCTGTCGACTAAAGCCAGCAGTCAGTAGCGGGGAGGCATCGCAAACGCCATGGGGGGGGGGTGGTGTTGGGTGGGGGTGTGGGGGGGTGGGGGGGGTTTCTTCCTTCGCCCTCCGTTCGTTCCGCAGCGATCCTCCATCTCTCCGCCACCGCCTGCTGCTACAAAAGCTTTCGAAGGCTTTTCAATAGCCACGAGTTGATCTGCTGCTTCCCCTGCCCTCTCTGCCGCCGCTAGAAGGCCGTAGCCCCCACTCCACGCATTTTCCCTAGATCACCTCTGTGGAGCCTCGTCTCCGGCAAGTCTCCGTTGACCCAGCGACAACGAGGCATGTCCTCACATTCCATCGCGACGGTGGTACCACGACCACCCTCTGGTTTCGAGCCCAGTGCACCACAATAACGCCTCGATTGCCATCGAGCTCACCTATGCGCCGCCTCTTCGCATCGTGCCGGTGACGTTCCGGCCAAAGTCCCGCTACGCCACCGCCACTGTTGGACGCGGCGTGAACGCCCGTTTCGAAAGCACCTAACCAACGGGTCGAACCGTTGCCCCGTAGAGCATTTCCTTTTTCCGTTCCTTTTTCCCCCCCTTCCTCCTCCCTTCGATCGGCTGCCCGCCAATTATTTTGTCGCCGCGTCGCAATCTCCTGCTCCTTCGCCGACGTGGCTGGCCTGCCCCACCCGGTCAGCGACCCTGGCCGTGGCCAGGGGCCCCCGTTGAACTGGTTTGAACCAGTCAACGCGTTGACGTGCAGCACAGTGCCATGCGTGTGGGCCCCGGCGGCTAATTAAAGTAATAAGCATTTAATTAAATAAAGTTATTAGATTACCCTACTGTCTACTGACAAGTGGGGCCGTGCCTCCTAATTAACCCTGTGGTTAAAGTTATTCACTGTTAAGATAATACAGAGACTGACATGTGGCCCCACGATGTCAGGATTGCCTCGTGGTCAGCGTCTGTTGACCGCTGACGTCACAGTGACGTCATGCTGATTGTGCATGAATTCATTTTTCTGTAATAAAAATATTCTGAAATTTCTATTACACTTTTAAAAATCAGAACTTTTAAACCGTAGCTCGATCGAAAAAGTTAAATATGAACTTTGCTAAAAAAAAAAAAAGAACCCGAGCCGAGTCTTATCGTGCCGTCTGCTTTCTTCCATCGGCCCCCCATGTAGAATAACCATAACTCTGGACCCCGAATCCGGTAGATGAATTCAGTGCACCAACGACGGATTATTAATTCCGATCTTCTAAAAATCACTAAAATTACTTAGATCATAATTGGCCACCCTGCAACTGCATCAAAGCATCAACCCGCAACCGGATTCATCATTTGTCTGCATTATTTTTACACCCACCTGTTTCTTCTTCTTTCCCCCTCTTCTCTCTCGGTAGAACCCCGACGGTTTACGTAGCTCCCCGAGGCAGACGCAGCTCATGAGTACGACTACGTCCGACGACACCCCAAACCGACGACCTTGCCCTTGCCCATAGCAACATGCAAGCAACCCCCTTTTGAGCACTTTAGCATGACTATATCGCCTATTCTCTTCTCTCTTATGCTTGATTAAGAACTGCTACTGCTACCTGTTTTCCTATATCTGCTGCTAGCCTGTTATTGTAACCGCCTTGCTAACCTTTCTGGTTATCCTAGACTGATTATTAATAGGCTTGGTAGAGTCACGACAATAGGAGACCCCACTTGATCCCAACTGCCCGGCTGATAATCAAGAGACCCGATCATCGGGAGTGAAGACAGAGACCCGGGCACCACACATCACTTCCCCTTAAGTTGCCTACACTACTTGGTTACCGTCGGTGCCGAGGTGGATACCCTCGTCAGCACTTCTGATGTTAACCTTGTAGGTTAGTTACTCGGTCGTAGGTAGCGAGGGTGATTCCGCCTACCCACCCCCCGAGAACGACATCGTCGCGCAAACTCCCTCTAAGTGTGGGACCCTCGAGGGTGATTCCTCATGTCGGTTCACCTTGATTATAACATCGAGCTGAATTCCCATCGAGGGTGACTTCCTCAGGGTTCCCCTGGTGTCATCACCAGATACTGTTTTTGAGTTGACTTGCACTAAACCGATACGAAAGACGGGTCGGCCTGAGGGGTGTAACCCGCAGTCGAGCTTAATGCGAAAGTAATGTGATTCGGGTTGAACCTGGATGGTGCCCGGAGATAACTACGAGGTGGTGGCCGGGCATTCTTAGCCCTTAGCGCAAGTCCTCGAGACTGGGCGACGGGGTCACAATCGATCGTGAGTCTCTGGCTCGTTTCGCGTCTCCGAATTCCACTCGGTTTGGATATTTGATCCGAGGGCCTATCTCTGCCCGCTAGCACTACCACATCTGGGCATAGTATGGTGCCGTTCGCGTCATATCATCAGCCCAAGCCTGTTTGACGTCAGAAAGGAGCGGCGCACGCGAGTGGACTTGGAACGCAAAACCCGCGCTTGTATAAGAAGGGGTTGGCTATGTCTGCTCTGGTTGGCCCCGTTAAAGTGCATGAGTTCCCCGGGGCGCGATGACCCCGACCCCTGGGGGCATAGCTTAAGTCCGGGCTTGCTGACCTCTCTTATAATACCTAGTCGGGTTGCGGCGTGATTCTTCGCCGAGGCGGGCATGACCAGCAAAGTGTGTCCGGCCGGAGTTAGCGAGCGTGGTTGGCTAACTTGGGTGCCCCCTGCCTGGAGAAACTTCTATCAATAGCCTGTCCTACGGTACGGACACTCAGAGTGTATCCCGATCGGTACACTAGAACATGTGATGAAACTGGATAGTACGGCTCTGACGATTGCTTCTCACAGGGAGTCGAGAACGGATCTCAGGTTCGAGGTTGATAATACTACTACTACTACCACTTTACTTATGTTGATCTTCTCCTCTTTCTATTGCTGCAAGACGACGACGATTTTGAAGATGCTAGTCTTCGATAGGACTAGGCTTTCCCCCTCTATTCTGGCATTTCTGCAGCGCAGTCCACATATACAACCATTCCCTTTTGACAATGTTCTGCTTGCTGAGTAGTTTGATGAAGTACTCACGTTTTGCTTTATTTTTCTTTTTCCCCCATATTCCTTTTGATGCACCATACGACGGAGCCCCTGAGCCAGACGCCCCTAGCCGACGACCAGTACTAACTACCACCCGCCTGGCGAGTACTCACTACTACGAGGAGCCGACTGACTCACCGTATTGGATCGGAGTGTCCAGGGCAGGAGGCCTACGCCGTTCGATCGTAGTATTTTTATTTTACCCCGCTCTGTGAAGGCTTATCTCTCGCTCGCTGTAATATATCTGTATCAGATATCTGATGCTTCCGCTGACGCTTGTATGCCTCGAGCTATGTATTACGAGCCCCCCTCGAGGCCCTGGCTTGTAATTTGAGCTGTATGACTTTTTTATGTTTTAGAGTGTGGTTGTGATTCTTCAAGTGTAGTCCTTATTCGTGATCGTGCGCATTTGTTGAAGGGTTAGTGCACATTAGCCGGTCGTCACAAGTTGGTATCAGAGCCGACTGCCTCTAGGTATCCCCCTTCCCATTCCTGGCCGAAGTTGAGTCTAGTGGTCAAAAAACTGTTTACTAACTTGGCCTGTGTGGCTTACGGGCCCACATTCACCAATGGGTGGTATTAGGTCTGTTTATACTCGTCTTACTCTGGGATTCTAATCTACTCTCTATTCGGTGTTATAAAAAAATTACTGAAACACCGATTCATTAGGATCTCGTTATTCTATTCCCCCGGAGAGCTAGGATTCAGGCGATTTTCCCTGTTTTATTGATTAGTCTGATAATCACTTTTCCTTCCATTGTTTTGTTTAACAATTTAACTTTCCTTCTGGGATGGATTCTACTTCTCATTGTCTATACACCCTGAACTTTTCTCTGTTTCGATGGATCGACCTATTTCCATCACGCGGCCTCAAGCACCCAGTTGTGGGTCCGCCTTGGGCTCATGGAGCCCCCGTGGGTTTCCAGCTATTTCTGATCGCCCGCCGGACACGAGTGGTTACCGCTGGTATCCGAATACAGTGTCTATGAGGTTTACGCGAGTTTCACCAGGCAGCAGTATTATGCTAAGTTCGGATTATGCCAACCTCAGCACAGAACCCCCCCCCCCCCCCTCAACTCAACACTGAGCTAAACTTTTTACACGGAATAGGGCGTGACGATTGATGATGGCATTACATGAGCCGCTACTCTGCTGTCGCACGTCTCCGAGGAGAGCACAATGCTAGCTTGGATACTCTGTGTTTCGGTACATTCCGTATGCACCTGTTGGAGATGCTACCGGATTTACACAGCTATCTGTGCACCGTAGCGAGTCTCGACGCTATGTACCCGCAGATTTGATTCAGTGCACTCAGGCTTCTGGATCGCACGTTCGGACTTGCCGTCGAGTTGTTCGCCACTCGCAGCAGCTACTACGAGGCTATGGACACATTTTGCTACCACTGTTCGTGCAGGGATACATCCGGAGTAATCCTTTACCCACGCAGGACCGAGACGCCAGGTATTGATTGGCCTGCTTGGGAGGTCACACGTCCTGCACGTGGACCTCTTCTTACAGTTCAGAACCGAGTCTGCATCAGAGTGACATGGAGCACAGATCCTGCCGTGCGACAAACATTCATCGTCCTCGACTTGCAGTTAACCCCGTTTCAGTGGTTTTCCTCCCGACCTGATTCTCCTTTGCTATGTCACTTTGTGTACTTCCTTACTGCGTGCCTGCGTGCCACCTAGTGTGTCTCTAGTTTTTCAATTTGCGCGCGTTTATGCTGCCAGATTGTAACCGACTGTGTATGGATCTGTATGTCTTAAGTGACTACTTTAAGCAATCTATTGCACTCTTTCAATAAGGTCGAGTTACATCTTGTTTATTGTTAAACACTTGCATAAGCTATTGCTGAAATACCCCTGTGAAATAGCAGGAAGGGCTTACAACACCCGCCACCGCTGCCACACCCTGATTACATGGCGGCGATGATGCAACAGTTTGAACTCAACCGTCAGGTTTATGACGGGAATTATGCAGCAATTCCCTGTCCAGGATGCTAATCAGCACCACCATCCATTACCTTGCCAGAGTTCTGAGCTCAGTCCTCGTTTTTCCGCAACACAGTCAACCCACTAGATGCAGATGACTGGCTGCGTGAACTCTCTCATGAGATGGAGTCCTGCGTGTCGCCGACGTTAACTTGTCACTTTTGCGACTTATCTTCTGAAGGGTCCCGCAGCTCAATGGTGGGCCACTCACCGAACAGACTCTGCCGCCTGGTACTGTCGTCACTTGGGCAGAGTTCAAGATTGCTTTCCGTGCCCTCTACATTCTCTAGCTGTCATAGCTAGGAAGAAGGCTGAGTTCCGTACCTTGTTCAAGAAAACAAGACTGTGAAGTCTGCACGCGAGTTGTTCTGACTTATCTCGCTACGCTGAGAGGACATTCCTACTGATGAACGCAGACAAGAGAAGTTTCGTGAAGGTTTGCACCATGACATTCAGTGGCCCTGCTTGTCCAAGACTATCCTGATTTCCCACTTTGGTGAATAAGGAGCTATTATGGTTGAAAACTGGACTGAAGAAGCATAAAAGAAGCTTCCAGACGCCCCCGAGAAACGGGCTCATCTTCGTGCTCGTCTTCCCGAAGACGACGCATCTGGATTCCCCAAGCATGTTTCCGTTCAGCAGCTCCTGCGAACAGGGCCTCTTATGTGCACCACACGCCGCCACCTCCACCACCGCGGCACCTCGCCACTCCTCACCTCGAGCTCCAGCACCTCGTCCTGACAGCGGACTATGCTCAAGGTGGCAACCAGGTCCACCGTGCTAGAGATTGTTCTCAGAATCAGAATCAACCTGGCCTTTCTTTTCTTCTGCTAGCCGTGGTATTGGCCATGGTATTCCTCAACAGCGCAACATAATGCCAGACCTTCTATGTTCGTGGGCAGTACTACCACGTCAACATGTCCGAAGCTCCGATCAACAGACACTGTGATGGGTACACTTCTCGTTAATTCAGTACCAGCCTCTGTTTTATTTATTCAGGAGCATCGCATTCCTTCATGTCAGAACATTTGCACGCATGCCTGACTTAAATGCGAATACATGAACACACCCTTATTGGTACATACTCCCCGGGTGGTTTGCCGAACCTCTGCGTTTAGCTATAATGTTCTCGTTGAAATCGAGGTTGTAGTTCAGTGCATCTCCCATTATTTCTGAAATCGTCCAAGATTGACCTTATTTTGGGAATGGATTGGTTGAAGGCCCATTACGCCTCAATCAATTGCGCCACCAAAGTTGTTCACCTCTTGCACCCTCGAATGAAATAGTGAATTACCAGGCTCATATCACGACGCAGAACGCTGAGGCTCCAATCTATATGCCTTGAACGCGTTGAATGCTTCTCCCCTGATGGGATTCGAGAATTCCCAGTTGTCTGTGATTCCTTCCCGGATGTTTTTCAAGAACTCAGGAATACCCCTGGCTAGAGCTGTCGAGTTCGTCATCGACTTGAAGCCTGGCACCAATCCTATTGCGAAGCGTCCCTAAAAGTTCCTCCGCACCATCTTATTGAGCTTAAGGAGGAATGGATAAATCTTAAGAAGGGTTTCATTCGCCCTAGTTCCTCTGCTTGGGGAGCACCTTCTCTCTTTGTCAAGAAGAAGATGGAACTAACCGTTTGTTTCAAGATTAACCGTCCAATCAACCAGGCAAACTATTCAGAATAAATATCCGCTTTCCCCCGGATCAACGAGTTATATGTCAACTAACTCGCAGGATCTTCGGTGTTTTCTAAACTCACTTGAGGTTGGGTTATCACCAGATCCGTGTCCGCGAAGAGGATATTCCGAAGACTGCATTCGTTACCGTTATGGCTCTTACGTGTACTCACGTCATGTCGTTTGGCTTACAAACGCTCCACGACACATTCTCTCTCCCCGCCTAATGAATTACATATTATGGCTTACCTCGACAAATTCGTCGTGTATTCTGTATGACTATTCTGGTTTATTCGAAGAACAAGAGGAACATTCTGACACCTTCGCTTGTTCTGGAGAGACTTGAAAGCACCAATTATATCCAAGTACTCTAAGTGCGAATTCTGGCTTTCTGAGGTAACCTACCTTGGACATGTACTCTCCAAGGATGGTATCGCAGTTAACCCGAGCGGTTCAGGCTATTCTTGACTGGACCCCTCCGAAGAATTCAAGCAAGTCAGAAGTTTTCTCAGGTTGCAAGTTATTGTCGCCGTTTCATCGAGATTTCTTTCTCCAAGATTGCCAGCCCCCTGACTAATCTGCTCCACAAGGTGTTTAAGTTTGAGTGACAGACAATGTCAGGAAAGCTTCCAGACCCTCAAGGACAACTGAACATCTGCTCCATTCCTTGATCCTCCAGACTCCCGCAAAGATTTTGTGATCTTCTCGACGAACAGCCTCTCGCCAAGGACTAGGTTGCGTCCTAATGCAAGAGCGAAGAGTATTGCTTATGCTTCGCGACAACTGCGACCACATGAAGAGATTATACCCAGTGCATGACCTCGAACTTCTGCTGTCATCCATGGCTTTGAAGCAGTGGTTGTCATTACCTCCTTGCAATCTGTGTGAGATTTACACCAATCATCAGAGCTTGAAGTACTTATTCACTCACACGGAACTTAATCTTCGCAACAGCGTGGTTGGAAACATCACCGATTATGACTGGTGGAATTTCCTATACTCCCTGGCAAAGCTAATGGTGATGGCTGATGACTTGAGCCGCAAGTCTTATTGCACCAACCTCATGGTTAAACAAGCTCAACCCCAGCTGTATGAAGAATTGCGCAAGCTGATCTCTGCATCGTCCCGCAGTTTCTCTTAATAACCTTGTGATACAACCAGATCTTTAGAAAGCTTCAAGTTGCGCATCTAAAGATGACTGAATTGATCTAATGAAGAAGAGGCTTCACCTTGAAAAGTAACAAGGGATTTCTCATTGCTGAAGATGGACCTTGTACTCCGAGACCGCATTGTAGTACTCGCTAAGCACTGATGACAGACAAAGTCATGAAGGAGGCCCATGATACAAACGCTATCTATCCATCCGGGTAGTACCAAGATGTATCGAGATCTTCGTCAAAGGTACTGGTGGTCTAGAATGAAGCAAGATATTGCATCGTTATTTGCCGAGTGTGACGTTTGTCGTCGCATGAAGGCAGAACATCAGAAACCTGCTGAATTCTGCAACCCCCTTCCTATTCCTCTATGGAAATGGGATAAGTGCAATGGACTTCATTACTGGTCTTCCCAGGTCTCAGAAGGGTCACGATGCTATTCTTGTCATCGTCGACCAACTCTCCAAGGTTGCCCACTTTCTGCCATTATAGGAGACTATTATGCTATCAGTTAGCAGAGCTATATATCTCCAGAATGTTTTCACTCATGGTATTCCCAAAGAAATCAGTTCAGAGACCGTGGCAGCATTTTCACTGGCCATTTCTAGAAGGTTTCCAAAAAGCAATGGAACTCATATTACCTGGAGTTCAGCTATCATCCACAATCCCAAGGCAAGTTGTGCACGTTAATCAAGTACTCGAAGATATGCTTCGAGCTTGTGTTATATCCTTCGGTAAGAAATGGGAGGATCTCTCCGTATGCCGAGTTCTCTTATAACACACAGCTATCAAGCCAGCTTAAATGGCCCCCTTCGAAGTGCTTTTGGCCTGAAATGTCTAACCCCTCTGAATTGTCAGAAACTTGGGGAACGACCCGCTTGTTGGACCGGACATTAATTCAGCATGTCGAAGAACAATTCAGAATTGTCCGGGAAAATCTCAAGCATCTCAAGACCGTTAGAGAGTAATTATGTATCGTAAGCGATGGTGTTATCTATCAACCTGGTGATCAAGCTTATCTTCGTGTCACTCCAATGAAGGGCAACCCGTCGTTTCGGAATCAAGGGCAAGCTAGCCTCCTCGCTAATTGGTCCTTTCCGCATCGTGGCTAGACGTGGACAGGTGGCATATCAATTGGAGTTGCCACCAGCAATTCTCCCATGTTCATGATGTCTTCAACGTGCCACTTCTTAAGTGCTTCAAGGAACCCCGCACCGTCAGTGGATCATGAGATGCTCGAGCTACAGATGATCTTTCCTATAAGGGGCATCCGATCCGAATCCTCGACGAATCTGAACGTCGAACTCGTCAGAAACGGCCAAGTTCCTAAAAGTGCAGTGGTCGAATCACACTGAAGATGAAAGCCACTTGGGAACGCGAGGATCATCTTCGGGAAGATATCCCGGACTCTTTCCTTCTACCCTCCTAAATTCTCGGGACGAGAATTTTCTTTTAGAGGAGGAGAACTTGTAACACCCCCTTGTAATAGCTCTGTGACACTCTGTTAAACTTGCCAAGTCGAAATCATTTGCAGTGCCAAGTCATATGTGTTAATGATCCATTCAAATTCCCATCTGAAATCAACTCAATTCAAAAGTGAATTATAAAGTTGATCAAACACGTTGGGAAAATGTTCATTAAATTGCAAATAATCCGGAACATTTCTAAAATCAACATCAAAAACAAATGGAGTTGAACGTGACTCAAACAAGATGAAACAAACCCCAAAACACAGCAATATTATATATATTTAAAATCATATCAAATTCCAATAAACTTCTTTTTGTCCAAACCACTTTTGGTGAGGATAATATTGCATTGCAATATTTGGGCCAACTTCCACATTTTTCAAAAGAGTACAAGTGGCCTAATCATTTTGAAAACAAATGAATAAAAGAAAAGGAAGAAGAAAATAAGAAAGGAGACGCTACTGTTGGCTGGGCCTAAGTGCACAGTGTGCAACCCAGTCCAACAGCAGCCCACACCTTCTCCCTCCTCATGCGTGTCGGCCGCACCTGGCCGAGCGCGCGCAGTGCCGCGCGAGCGCGCGCGCACCGGGGCCCTCACCCCACGAAACAGAACGGGGGGAGGATAAGGAGGAGCCCCGTCCAGCTTCCCGTTATCCGGTCCCATCATCACTCCTACCTCTCCCAGCTCGCTCCGTCGCCTCGCCCCTTTCCCAGATCCGACCGCAGAGCGCCACCAGCCGCCCTGCTTCGCCGTTTGCCGCTGGCCACCTTCGCGGTAGCACTACGGACGCCGAGACAGCACGTGACACCACTGACCCACCCTGTCTTAGATGACGTGAGTCGAGGCGGACGTTGTCGCGGTAGCGACGACGACGCCGAGACGAGCACTGGCCCACTGCCACCGTCTGTCTTAGCGTCACGCGAGTCGAGGCGACGTCGTCGCGTAGCGACGACGGACGCCGAGACGAGCACGTCCACCACGCCACCCTGTCTTAGCGTCATGAGAGTCGAGGCGGACGTCGTCGCTGTAGCACGACGGACGCCGAGACGAGCACGTGGCACACTGCCACCCTGTCTTAGCGTTACGCGAGCGAGGCGGACGCGTCGCGGTAGCGACGACGGAGGCCGAGACGACACGTGGCACCAAGCCACCCTGTCTTAGCGTCACGCAGTCGAGGCGGACGTTCGTCGCGGGTGCGACGACGGACGCCGAAAGAGCACGTGGCACACGGCCACCCTGTCTTATCTAGCGAGCGAGCGACATCGTCGCGGTAGCGACGACGGATGCCGAGACGAGCAACATGGACAACCACGGCCAACCCTGGTCTTAGCGTCCGCGAGTCGAGGCGACGTCGTCGCGGTAGCCGACGACGGACGCCGAGACGACCGTACACCACGGCCACCCTGTTTAGCGTCATGCGAGTCGAGGCGGACGTCCTCGCGTAGTCGACGACGGACGCCGAGACGAGCACGTGACACCACGGGCACTCTGTCTTAGGGTCCACCGCGAGTCGAGGCGGCATCGTCGCGGTAGCGACGACGGACGCCGAGACGAGCATGTGACACCACGGCCACCCTGTCTTAGTGTCACGCTGAGTCGGGCGGACGTCCTCGCGGTAGCGACGATGGACGCCGGCCGAGCACGTGACACCACGTCCTCGCGATAGCGACGACTGACGCCGAGACGAGGATGTGACACACGGGCACTCTGTTTAGGTCCACGTGAGTCGGGACGGACGCCGAGACGAGCACGGGACACCACGCCCCCCTGTCTTAGCATCACGCGAGTCTAGGCGGACGTCGTCGTGGTAGCGATGACGGACGCCGAGACGAGCATGGGACACCACGCCAACCCTGTCTTAGCGTCATGCGGTTGAGGCGGCTCTCGTGCGGTTAGCGATGACGGCGCCGAGACGAGCACAGGACCCACGCCCCCCTGTCTTAGCGTCACGCGAGTTGAGCAGACGTCGTCGCGGTAGCGACGACGAACGCCGAGACGAGCACGAAGACACCACGCCCACTTGTCTTAGCGTCACGCGAGTCGAGGCGGACGTCTTCATGGTAGCGATGTCGGACGCCGAGACGGCACGTGACACCCCACGGCCACCCTGTCTTAGGTTCACGCTAGTCGAGGCGACATCGTCGCCGTAGCGACGATGGACGCAAGAAACAGCACGGGACACCAGCCACGCCCACCCTGTCTTAGCATCAAGCAGTCGATGCGGACGTCGTGTCGCGGTAGCGACGACGGACGCCGAGACGAGCATGTGACACCACGGGCACCCTGTCTTAGGTCACGCAAGTCGAGGCGATCTCGTCGCTGTAGCCGACGACGGCCGAGACGAGCACGTGACACCACTGCCACCCTGTCTAGCATGACGTGAGTCGCAGGCGGACGTCGTCGCGGTAGCGATACGGACGCCGAGACGAGCACGTACACCACACCCACCCTGTCTTAGCGTCACGCGAGTCGAGGCTGACGTCGTCGCGGGAGCAACGACGGACGCCGAGACGAGCACATGACACCACGGCCATCCTGTCTTAGCGTCACGCGAGTGGAGGCGGACGTCGTCGTGGTAGCGACGACGGACGCCGAGACGAGCACGGGACACCACGCCCACCCTGTCTTAGCGTCGGTAGCGACAACGGACGCCGAGACGAGCACGGGACACCACTGCCGCCCTGTCTTAGCGTCACGCGAGTCGAGGCGGACGTCGTCGACGGCTAGCGGCGACAGACGCCGAGAACGATCACGTACACACGCCACCCTGTCTTAGGGTCCACGCGAGTCGAGGCGGACGTCTTCGGCGGTAGCGCGACGGACGCCGAACTACACGTGAGACCACTGCCACCCTGTCTTGCGTGACGCGAGTCGAGGCGGACGTCGCGCGGCAGCGACGACGGACGCCGAGACGAGCAACACTTCACCCATGGCCACCCTATCTTAGGGGCCACCGCGTGTAGAGGCGGACGTCGTCGCGGTACGACGACGGACAGCCGAGACGAGCACGTAACACCACTGCCACCCTGTCTTAAGCATGACTGAGTCAGGCGGACGTTGTCGCTGTAGGTACGACGGACGCCGAGAACGAGCACTTGTACCACTGCCCACCCTGCTCTTAGCGTCACGCGAGTCGAGGCGTACGGTGTCGCGGTAGCGACTACTGACCGCCGAGACGAGACACCGTTCCACCACGGCCACCCTGTCTTTAAAAAAAAAAAGCGTCCATGAGATCGAGGCGGCGTCGTCGCGTAGTCGAACGACGGACGCCGGACCGAGCACGTGGCCCATTGCCACCCCCGTGTCCTTAGGCTTTACGCGAGTCGAGGCGGACGTCGTCCGCGGTAGCGACGACGTGAGGCCGAAACGAGCACGTGGGCACCAAGGCCACCACTGTCTTAGCGTCACCTGAGTCAGGCGGACGTGCGTCGCGGTAGCGACGGACGGACGCCGAGACAAGCACGTGGGCACCACGGCCACACCTGTCTTATCTCCGATCGGAGGTGGACATCGTCGCGTAGCGACGACGGATGCCCGAGACGAGCACGTGACAACCACGGCCACCCTGTCTTAGCGTCACGCGAGTCGATGCGTACGTCGTCGTCGGCCCGTAAAAAAGCGACGACGGACGCCGAAACAAGCCGTGACACCACGCCACCC
>CM022301.1:290312789-290344247 GCA_011799875.1 Thinopyrum elongatum
CTCGGCGTCCTTCGTCGCTACCGCGACGACGTCCGCCTCGACTCACGTGGACCCTAAGACAGGGTGGCCGTGGTGTCACGTGCTCGTCTCGGTGTCCGTCGTCGCTACCGCGACGACGTCCGCCTCGACTAGCTAGATAATACAGGGTGGCCGTATTGCCACGTGCTCATCTCGGCGTCCGTCGTCGCTACCGCGACGACGTCCGCCTCGACTAGCATGACGCTAAGACAGGGTGGCCTTGGTGCCACGTGCTCGGCTCGGCCTCCGTCGTCGCTACCGCGACGATGATTGCCTCGACTCGCGTGACGCTTAGACAGGGTGGCAGTGGTGCCACGTACTCGTCTGGGCGTTCGTCGTCGCTACCGCGATGACGTCCGCCTCGACTCGCTTGACGCTAAGACAGGGTGGCCGTGGTGTCACGTGCTCGTCTCGCGTGACGCTAAGACAGGGTGGGCGTCGTGCCCCGTGCTCGTCTCGGCGTCCGTCGTCGCTACCGCGATGACGTCCGCCTCGACTCGCGTGACACTAAGACAGGGTGGGCGTGGTGTCCCGTGCTCGTCTCGGCGTCCGTCGTCGCTACCACGACGACGTCCGCCTCGATTCGCTTGACGCTAAGACAGGGTGGTCGTGGTGTCACGTGCTCGTCTCGGCGTCCGTCATCGCTACCATGACGACGTCCGCCTCGACTCGCTAGATAATACAGGGTGGCCGTATTGCCATGTGCTCGTCTCGGCGTCCGTCGTCGCTACCGCGACGACGTTTGCCTCGACTAGCATGACGCTAAGACAGGGTGGCCTTGGTGCCACGTGCTTGTCTCGGCCTCCATCGTCGCTACCGCGACGATGATCGCCTCGACTCACGTGATGCTTAGACAGGGTGGCAGTGGTGCCACGTACTCGTCTCGGCGTTCGTCGTCGCTACCGCGATGACGTCCGCCTCGACTCGCGTGACGCTAAGACAGGGTTGGCGTGGTGTCCCGTGCTCCTCTCGGCATCCGTCGTCGCTACCGCGATGACGTCCGCCTCGACTCGCGTGACGCTAAGACAGGGTGGGCGTGGTGTCCCATGCTCGTCTCGGCGTCTGTCGTCGCTACCGAGACGACGTCCGCCTTGACTCGCTTGATGCTAAGACAGGGTGGCCGTGGTGTCACGTGCTCGTCTCGGTGTCCGTCATCGCTACCGCGATGATGTCCGACTCGACTCGCTTGACGCTAAGACAGGGTGGCCGTGGTGTCACGTGCTCGTCTCGGTGTCCGTCGTCGCTACCGCGACGACGTCCGCCTCGACTCGCTTGACGCTAAGACAGGGTGGCCATGGTGTCACGTGAAGCCCCACACTCCCTCACCGTGCGTCCGTCGTCGCTACCGTGATGACGGCCGAACTAGAATCCGTGACGCTAGACAGGTGGTGAGCCCGTCGTGCTCCATATGACCTCGTCTTGGCGTCCGTCCTCCGCTAACCGCGATGCGTCCGCCTCGACTCGCCGTGCACGCTAAGACCAGGGTAGGCGTGGTGCTGCAGTGTCGTACGCGGCGTCTGATAGTCGCCTACGGACGACTCCGCCTCGACATCGCTTGACGCTAAACAGGGTGGCCGTGTAAGGTCACGTGCTCGATATCGGCGCTCGTCGTCGCTCCATACCGACGAACGACTGTCCACATCGACTTCGCTTTAGATAAAGACAGCGGTATGGGCCACTTTTGAGTGCACTGTGATCGTCTCGGACGTCGGTCGTCGCTACCGCGACGACGTCGCCTCGACTCGACCAGATAAGACAGGGTGGCCGTGACTGCACGTGCTCGGCTACGGCGTCCGTCTCGCTCAACCGCCCGACGATGTCACACCTCGCACTCGCGTGACGAATGAAGACAGGTCGGGCGTGGTCGATGCCACTGTTCTCGTCTCTGTGTCCGTCGTCCGCTTAACGCGACGACACGTCCGCATCGACTCCGCAGATATACAGGTTAGGGCCGTATTGACATGTGCAGTCTCGGCGCTCCGGTCGTCGCTACCGCGGACGACAGTCTGCCTCGACTAGATGACGACTAAGACAGCGGTGGCCTTGGCTGATGCACGTGCTTTGGTCTCTGGCCTCCATCGTCGCCGTACCGCGACGATGCTCAGCCTCGACTCACGTGATGCTTAGACAGGGTATGGCCTAGTGGGTTGCCACGTACTCGTCTCGCGCGTTACGTCGTCGATACGCGGATGACGTACGCCTCGACTCGCGTGCACGCTAAGACAGGGTTGCGCCCGCCATGGTTGTCCGGCTACTCTCGCGCATCCGGCGTCGCCTAACCGCGATGGACGTCCGACTCGACTCGCGTGACGCTAAGACAGGTGTGGGAGTGTGGTTGATCCCATGCTCGTCTCGGCGTCCTGTCGTCTGCTCACCACGACGACGTCCGCCATGCACTCGCTGACGCTAAGACGGGGATGGCCGTTGGTGGCTGATCACGTTGCTCGTCGTCGTGTCGATCGCTCGATACCGCGACGACGTCCGCCTCGACTCTGCGTGACGCTAAAAGACAGGGTGGCGGGGTCGTCACGCTGCTCGTACTCGGCGATCCGGCGTGCTACCGCGCACGACGTACCGCCTCGACTCTGCGCTGACGCTAGGACAGGACCGTGTGGCCGTGGGTGTTCACGTAGCCTCGCATCTCGGCGTCCGGCGTGCTACGCGACGACGTCCGCCTACGACCTCACGTGGACCCTAAGACAGGGTTCGAAGCCGTCTGGTTAGTCACGTGCTCGTCCTGGTGATCCGTCGACTCGTCACCGCGACGCACGTCCGCCTCGACTCCCGCGCCTAGATAATACAGAGAGTGGCCTTATTAGCCCACGTGAATCAGTCTCGGAACGTCCGTCAGTCGCATACGCACACGACGCTACCGCCTCGACTAGCATGACGCTGTAAGACAGGGTGGCCTTAGGTGCAACTGTGCTCGGGCCTCCGGACCTCCCGTCGTCGCTACCGCGACGATGTTAGATTGATTAGCCTCGACTCGACGTTGCCGCTTAGACAGCAAAGGCCCTGGGTGCAGTAGGTACTTGCCACGTAATAGTCTGGGGCGTTCGTCGTCGCACCGCGATGAGTCCGCCTCGCACTCGCTATGACGCTTCAAGACAGGGTGGCCCGTGTGTCACGTGCTTCGTTCTCGGCGCCTCGTCCGTCGCTACCGCCCGACGCACTTCCACCTAGACGCGTAGAAAGACAGGAGTGGAACCGTGGTGTCACGTGCTCGTCTCTGTGACTGTCAGGTCGCATACCGCGACGATGTGAGAGGCCATCGACTCGAGATGACGCTAAGACAGGTAACATCGAGTGGTTGGGTGGCCAGCTGGGTGCCACGTGCTCGTCTCGGCGCGTTTCGTCGTCGCTACCGCGGGGGAGACGACGTCCGCCGCGACTCGAGTGACACTAGACAGTGCGAGTGGCTGTGTTTGGGGTCACGTGTCGTATCAGGGCAGTCCGATCGTCGCTACCGACGACGAGACCGCCTCGAAATATCCATGACGCATTACGATAGGGATAGGCCCTGGTGTCACGTGCTTAGTCTCGGAGTACGTGTCTCGATGATCCAACCTCGACACGCGTGAAGCTTAAGACAGGGTTGGCATCGGTGCCCCCGTAGAATCGTCTCGGCGTCCGTCATCGCTACCGCGCATGACGTCCGCCTCGAATGCGTTGACGCTAAGACAGGCGTAGGCGTTGTGTGCCGTGCCTCGTCTCGCGTCAGTCGTCGCCTACCGAGGACGACAGTCAGCCCTCGAACTCAGATTGACGCTAAACAGGGTTGGCAGTGTGTGTCACGTGCTGTCTCGGCCCGACTCGTCGTCGCTACCGCGCGATGTCCACCTCGACGCGCTAGATATAAGACAGGGTGGCCGTGGTAGCTCCACGTGCTCGTCTAGGCGTACCGTCGTCGCTACCGCCGACGACGTACCAGCTCGAATCGCCAGATAACGACAGGAGTGGCCCGTGGGTGCCACGTCTCGCTCGTCCTACGCGCGTCAGTCGTCGCTACCGCGACGATGCTCCACCTCGCACTCGACGTGACGCTAGACAGGGCTGGGCGTGGTGTGCCGTGCTCGCTATCGGCGTACCTCGTTGCATACGCGATGACGTCGCCTCGACATCGCTATGACGCTATAGACATGGAGTGACGAGTACAAAGTGGGCGTGGTCGGATGTGATTGTCACGTGATCGTCTCGGCGCTCAGTCGTCGACTACCGGGACGACTGTCCGCCTCGATACGAGTTGACGACTAAGACAGGGGTAGGCCGGGTTGTCACGTGATGTCTCGGCCGCTCGTTCGTCGCTACCGCGTATGACGTCACCTCGAACTCGCTGGGTAAGACAGGGGGTTATGGGCCGTGGGTGTCACGTGCTCGTCTCCGGCGTCCGTCGTCGGTTACCAGCCGACGACGTCCGCCTCGACCTCGCTAGATAAGATAGGAGTGGCCGCTGCGTGCCCAAAGATGCTTGTCTCGGCGTCGTAGTCGCTAACCGCCGATGACGTCCGCACTCAACTCGCGTGACGCTAGACAGGGTGGCCTTCGTAGTCATGTGACTGTCTCGGCGTCCATCGTAGCAGTGAAGCTATGAACGTTCGACCCTCGACGCGCGTGTTGACGCTAGACAGGGTGGACCGTGGTTGTCACGGAGACTCGTCTCGGCCGTCGTCGTCGTACCGCGACGACGAGACCGCCTCGCAATCACGTGGAACCATAGACAGGGTGTGGAGCCGTGGTGTCACTGATCGTCTCGGTGCGCCGTAGTCGCTAAAGCGACGACGTCCCGGCCTGACCGCTAGATAAACTAGGGTGGCCGTATTGCCATTGCTCGTCTCGGCGTCCTGTCGTCGTACGCGACGACGTATGCCTCGACTGATGACGCCTAGACGACAGGGTGGCCTTGGGCAATATGCCACAGTGCATTGTCTCGCGCCTCCATCGTCGCTACCGCGACGATGAACGCTCGACTCACGTGATAGCTTAGACAGATCGGTGGCAGTGGTGCCACTTACTCGTCTCGGCGTTCGATCGCCATCGCTTACGCGATGACGTCAGCCTCGACTCGGATGACGCTAAGGAAGGGTTGGCGTGAGTGTCCCGTGCTCCTCTCGGCATCCGCGTAGCTACTGCCGGATGAACGTCCCGCCTCGACTCACGTGACGCAAGACAGAGGTGGGCGTGGTTAGTCCACTATGCTCGTATCGGCCGGGACTGCGTTCGCGACCACGACGACGTACGCCTTGACTCGCTTGAACGCTACTTGACAGGGGTCCTGGTGTGGCCGTAGGTGATCACGTGCCTCGTCTCGGGGGATGATCCGTCGTCGCTACCGACGGAGCGGACGACGTCCGCCTCGACTCGCTTGACGCTAAGAAAGGGTGGCCGTGCTGTCACGTGACTCGCTCTCGGGTCAGTCGTTGCTACCGCTGACGACGTCCGCTCGCTACGCCGTGAGCTAAGACAGGAGAGTGAGGCGTGGGTTCCGTGCTCAGCTCTCCGGCAGTCCGTCGTTATGCTTAAAGGACGACGTACCCTACGCTCGCGTTGCAGCTTAAGACAGGAGGTGGGCGTGGTGTCCGTGATGCATCGTCTCGGAGGCCGTCGTCGCTACGCGACGCACGTCCCGCATGACTCGCTTATTGCAGCCTAAGACAGGTGGACCGTGGTGCCTGTGCTAGTTCGGACCGCTCGTCGTCGCTCCGCGAACGACGTCCGCCCTCGACTCGATAGATAAGACGAGGGTGCCGTGTAAGCCACGTGCTCGTATCCGGCGTCGTCGTCGCTCTTTAACCGCGACGACGTCCGCCTCAACTGCCAGTGACGCCTAAGACAGGGTGGCCTTGCGTGTCACTGTCGTCTCGGCGGCCGTCGTCGCTAAAGCTACGACGTCCGCCTCGACTCGCGTGACGCTAAGGACAGGGTGGCGTCGTGCAGGGTACACGTGCTCGTATCGCCGGTCTACCGTCGACAGACAGCAGACGGCCAACAGTGCTCGCTCTCGGCGTCCGCTCGATCGCTACCGCGGAAGTTGTAGTCCACCTCGACTCGCGTGAGCGCCAAGACATTGTAGGGCTGGTGTGCCGTGCATCGTCTCGGCGTCCATCGTAGCTACGCCGATGACGTCCGCCCTCGACTCGCATGACGCCTAAGACAGGGTGGGCGTGTGGTGCTACCGTGCTCGTCTCGGCGGTACGTCGTCGCTTAACGGGACGACGTCCGCATCGACTCGGTTTGAAGCTAAGACAGGGGAGCCCGTGGTGCTGTGTCACTTGCTCGTTCTACGGCCGCATCGTCGTCGCCTACCGCGCGGATGAAGGCCTCCACCTCCGGACTCCGCTAAGGTAAGATAGGTGTGGCCGTGGTGTCACGTGATCGTCTCGGCGTCCGTGTACGTTACCGCCGACGACGTACCGCTCGGACTCGTAATAAGAATAGGGTGGCCGTGTGCCACGGGAGATCTGTCTCGGACGTCCGTCGTCGCTACCGCGATGACGTCCGCCCTCAAACTCGCGTGCGCCTTAAGACAGGGTGGCCCTTGGTGTCAGGTGCCTCGTCTAGGCGTCCTCGTCGCTAAAGCTGATGAGCGTCGACCTCGACTCGCGTGATTGCAAGACAGCGGTGGCGCCGGCTGCGTGTCACGACTGTCGTTCTGGCGTCCGTCGTCCGCTACGCGACGACGTGCCGCCTCGACTCCCGTGGACCCTAAGACCGGGTGGCCGTGTGGTGTCACGTGCTCGTCTAGGTGCCGTCGTCGCAACGGAGACGTACGCTCGACTCGATCCACCCGAACAGTGTGAACACAGTATGTGGGATGTGTCATACGGTGGCTGAAAGGATGAAAGCTGACCATGTAGAGACCAGTAAGAGGCCGGCCGAGGACAAGACTGAATAGGAAGACGAGGAAAGATTCGAGAGAGAAGTAGAAGGCATCGCTATGTAAAAGAGATATAATAGACCAGACAGAGCAACGAGGGCCACCTCAGACTAAAAATGAAGCTAAGACAGGGTGAGCCTTAGTGCCACGTGCTTGTCTCGCGGCTCCATCGTCGCTACCCGCCGACGATGCATCGCTCTCAGACTCACCGTGGATGCTTAGACTAGATGCCGGTGCGCAGTGGAGTGTCCACGTACTAGTCGCAGAGCCGTAGGTTCGGAGTCGAATACCTGCGATGACGCATCCGACTCGACTCGAGTGACGCTAAGACAGGGTTGGCGTGGTGAAGGCATGTCCGTGCATCGCTCGCATCCCGTCGTCGCTACACCCCGAATGACGTCCCCTCGCACTCGCGGACGCAGACAGGGTGGCGTGTTGTCCAGGTGCGCGTCTCCGGCGTCTGTGTCGTACCAGACGACGTATCGCCTTGACTACGCCTTGACGCTTAGACAGGGTGGCAGTGGTGCACAGTGCTTAGTCATCGGCCGTCCAGTCGTCCTTACCGCGCGACGATAGCCTCGACTACGGCTTGAGCTAAGACAGGGTTGGCCTGGTGCGTCACGTGATCTGTCCGGCGTTCAGTCGATGAACTCCACCGATCTACGTCCGCCTCGACTCGCTGAAGCTAAGACCGGGTGCAGCCGCTGGTGTCGTCACGTGATCGTTCGGCGTCGTCGCGTCGTACCGCGACGACGTCCAGCTCGACATCGACTAGACCCTAGGACAGGGAGGCCGACGGATGTCATGCTAGTCGTCCCCACGTGCGTTGTCTGTCGTCGACTACCGCGACGACTGTCCGCCTCGACTCGCTAGATAAGTACAGGTGGGCCGTATTAAGCCGTGCTCGTCTCGGCGTCCGTCGTCGCTACCGCGACGACGTCCGCGACTCGACTAGCATGACGCTAAGACAGGGTGGCCTTGGTGCCACGTGCCTCGGCTACGGCTCGTCGTCGCTACCGCCGACGATGCATTGCCTCGACTGCGTGATGAAGCTTAGACAGGGTGGCAGGTGTGCCAGCGTGTATCGTCTGAGCCGTCGTCGCTACCTGCGAGACGTCGCCTCGACTCGCTTGACCTAGACAGGGTGGACCGTGGGCACGTGTCGTACTCGGACGTCGTCGTCGCTACGCGACGATCCACCTCGACTCGATAGATAGACAGGGTGGCCGTTGGTGTCACGTGCTGTCGGGGCATCGTCGTCGCTACCGCGACGACTGTCCGCCTCGACTCGGATGACAGCTAAGACAGGGTGGCCGTGGTAAGCCGTGCTCGTCTCGGCGTCTCGTCGTCGCTACCGCGACGACTGCGCCGCCTCGAACTACGAGTGACGACTAAGATCAGGGTGGTAGTAGGCGTGCCATCGTGCTCGTCTCGGCAGTCGTCGTCGATACCGAGACGACGACCGCTTCGACTCATAGACGCTAAGATAGGGTGGCCTTCGTGTACGTGCTCTGGTGTCCCCTCACCCAACCACCAGACACATGACCCAGAATTAAACAGTGGTGCCCCAACTCCTACGGCGTCCGTCGTCGCTACCGTGATGACGTCCGACTGGACTCGCGTGACGCTAAGACAGGTGGTGGCGTGGTGCCCGTGCTCGTCTTGGCGTCCGTCCTCCGCAACCGCGATGCGTCCGCCTCGACTCGCCGTGCGCTAAGACAGGGTAGGCGTGGTGTGCAGTGTCGTACGCGGCGTCTGTAGTCGCCTACGGACGACGTCCGCCTCGACTCGCTTGACGCTAAACAGGGTGGCCGTGTAGGTCACGTGCTCGTTCGGGCTCGTCGTCGCTACCGCGAACGACGTCCACTCGACTCGCTAGATAAGACAGGGTGGCCACTTTGAGTGCAACGTGCTCGTCTCGGCGTCCGTCGTCGCTACCGCGACGACGTCCGCCTCGACTCGACCAGATAAGACAGGGTGGCCGTAGTGCACGTGCTCGTCTCGGCGTCCGTCGTCGCTACCGCGACGATGTCCACCTCGACTCGCGTGACGATAAGACAGGGTGGGCCGTGGTGTGCCACTGTTCTCGTCTCTGTGTCCGTCGTCCGCTTAACGCGACGAACGTCCGCTCGACTCCGCTAGATATACAGGGCGTTGGGCCGTATGCATGTGCAGTCTCGGCGTCCGTCGTCGCACCGCGGACGACAGTCTGCCTCGACAGTGACGCTAAGAAGCGGTGGCCTTGGGCTGTGCACGTGCTTTGTCTCGGCCTCCATCGTCGCCTACGCGACGATGCTCAGCCTCGACTCACGTGATGCTTAGACAGGGTGCAGTGGGTGCCACGTACTCGTCTCGCGCGTTCGTCGTCGATACGCGATGACGTACGCACTCGACTGCGTGACGCTAAGACAGGGTTGGCCGCAGTGGTTGTCCGGCTCCTCTCGCGATCCGGTCGTCGCCTAACCGCGATGGACGTCCGACTACGAGCTCGCGTGACGCTAAGACAGGGTGGGGGTGGTTGATCCCATGCTCGTCTCGGCGTCCTGTCGTCGCTACCACGACGACGTCCGCCAATGCACTTCGTGACGCTAAGACGGGGATGGCCGTGGTGGTGTCACGTTGCTCGTCGTCGTGTCGATCGCTCGTACCGCGACGACGTCCGCCTCGACTCTGCTGACGCTAAAAGACAGGGTGGCGTGGTGTCACGTGCTCGTCTCGGCGTCCGTCGTGCTACCGCGACGACGTACCGCCTCGACTCTGCGCTGACGCTAAGGACAGGGGTGGCCGTGGTGTCACGTGCCTCGCATTCGGCGTCCGGCGTCGCTACGCGACGACGTCCGCCTACGACTCAGTGGACCCTAAGACAGGGTGGCCGTTGGTTGTCACGTGCTCGTCTCGTGGTGTCCGTCGCTCGCACCGCGACGAGTCCGCCTCGACTCGCGCCTAGATAATACAGGAGTGGCCGTTATTGCCACGTGTCGTCTCGGCGTCCGTCAGTCGCATACGCGCACGACGCTACCGCCTCGGACTGCATGACGCTTAAGACAGGGTGGCCTTGGTGCAACTGTGCTCGGGTCGGCCTCCGTCGTCGCTACCGCGCACGATTTAGTGGATTGCCTCGACTCGACGTGCCGCTTAGACAGCAAGGCCCTGGGTGCAGTGGTTGCCACGTAATAGTCTGGGCGTTCGTCGTCGCACCG
This sequence comes from Thinopyrum elongatum, assembly GCA_011799875.1. NCBI lineage: Eukaryota > Viridiplantae > Streptophyta > Magnoliopsida > Poales > Poaceae > Thinopyrum > Thinopyrum elongatum. The sequence continues at coordinate 290,322,882 of CM022301.1, forward strand.
CGAGAGTCCGCCTCGACTCGCTTGACGCTAAGACAGGGTGGCCGTGTGCACGTGCTTCGTTCTCGGCGGCTCGTCGTCGCTACCGCCGACGCACTTCCACCTGACGCGTAGAAAGACAGGGTGGAACCGTGGTGCTCACGTGCTCGTCTCGTGACGTTCGTCAGGTCGCATACCGCGACGATGTCAGCCATCGACTCGAGTGACGCTAAGACGTAAGCACGAGGTGGGTGGCCAGTGGGTGCCACGTGCTCGTCTCGGCGCGTTCGTCGTCGCTACCGCGAGACGACGTCCGCCTCGACTCGAGTGACACTAAGACAGGGTGGCTGTGTGGGTCACGTGCTCGTATCGGGCGTCCGTTCGTCGCTTACCGCGACGACGCACCGCCTCGAAATATCCATGACGAACGATAGGGTGGCCCTGGTGTCACGTGCTTGTCTCGGCGTCGTCGTCTCGAGATCCACCTCGACACGCGTAGAAGCTAAGACAGGGTGGTGGTCATCGGTGCCCCCGTAAACCGTCGTCGTCGCGGCGTCACAGTCATCGCTACCGCGCATGACGTCTCGCCTCGAATGCGTTGACGCTAAGACAGGCGTAGGGTTGTGTGCCTGTGCTCGTCTCGCGTCGTCGTCGCTACCGGGACGACAGTCCGCCTCGACTCAGCTTGACGCTAAACAGGGTTGGTCAGTGTGTGTCACGTGCTGTCTCGGCCCGCTCGTCGTCGCTACCGCGCGAGTCCACCTCGACCGCTAGATATAGACAGGGTGGCCGTGGTGTCACGTGCTCGTCTAGGCGTCCGTCGTCGCTACCGCCGACGACGTCCGCTCGACTCGCCAGATAAGACAGGGTGGCCGTGGTGCCACGTGCTCGTCTCGGCGTCCAGTCGTCGCTACCGCGACGATGTCCACCTCGACTCGCGTGACGCTAAGACAGGGTGGGCCGTGGTGTGCCGTGCTCGTCTCGGCGTCCGTCGTTGCACTACGCGATGACGTCCGCCTCGACATCGCTATGACGCTATAGACATGGATGACGGTAAGTGGGCGTGGTGTGGTGTCACGTGATCGTTCGGCGCTCGTCGTCGCTACCGGGACGACGTCCGCCTCGACTACGAGTGACGCTAAGACAGGGGTGGCCGTGGTGTCACGTGCTGTCTCGGCCGCTCGTCGTCGCTACCGCGATGACGTCACCTCGACTCGCTGGGTAAGACAGGGGGTGGGCGTGGTGTCACGTGCTCGTCTCCGGCGTCCGTCGTCGGTTACCAGCGACGACGTCCGCCTCGACTCGCTAGATAAGATTAGGGTGGCCGTGGTGCCCGTGCTTGTCTCGGCGTCGTCGTCGCTACCGCCGATGACGTCCGCCTCAACTCGCTGTGACGCTAGACAGGGTGGCCTGTGTGTCATGTGCTCGTCTCGGCGTCCATCGTGGCATGAAGCTATGAACGTTCGCCTCGACTCGCGTTGACGCTAAGACAGGGTGGACCGTGGTTGTCACGTGCTCGTCTCGGCGTCCGTCGTCGCTACCGCGACGACGGCCCCTCGACTCACGTGACCTAAGACAGGGAGTGGGCCGTGGTGTCACTGATCGTCTCGGGTGCCGTCGTCGCTACGCGACGACGTCCGCCTCGACCGCTAGATAAACAGGGTGGCCGTATTGCCATTGCTCGTCTCGGCGTCCTGTCGTCGTACCGCGACGACGTATGCCTCGACTAGATGACGCCTAAGACAGGGTGGCCTTGGGTTGCACAGTGCTTGTCTCGCGCCTCCATCGTCGCTACCGCGACGATGAACGCTCGACTCACGTGATAGCTTAGACAGGGTGGCAGTGGTGCCACTTACTCGTCTCGGCGTTCGTCGTCGCTACGCGATGACGTCCAGCCTCGACTCGCGTGACGCTAAGGACAGGGTTGGCGTGGTGTCCCGTGCTCCTCTCGGCATCCGCGTAGCTACTGCCGGATGAACGTCCCGCCTCGACTCACGTGACGCTAAGACAGGGTGGGCGTGGTTGTCCACATGCTCGTTCGGCGCTGTCGTCGCACCACGACGACGTACGCCTTGACTCGCTTGACGCTATGACAGGGGCCGTGTGGCCGTGGTGTCACGTGCTCGTCTCGGGGTGTCCGTCGTCGCTACACAGCGACGACGTCCGACCTCGACTCGCTTGACGCTAAGACAGGGTGGCCGTGTGTCACGTGCTCGTCTCGGGTCCGTCGTTGCTACCGCGACGACGTCCGCTCGCTCGCCGTGACGCTAAGACAGAGGTGAGGCGTGGGTTCCGTGCTCGTCTCGGCGTCCGTCGTTTGCTTAAAGTGACGACGTCGCCTACGCTCGCGTTGCAGCTAAGACAGGGTGGGCGTGGTGTCCGTTGCTCGTCTCGGAGGCCGTCGTCGCTACCGCGACGACGTCCCCTGACTCGCTTGCACCTAAGACAGGGTGGCCGTGGTGCACTGTGCTGTTCGGCGCTCGTCGTCGCTCCGCGAACGACGTCCGCCTCGACTCGATAGATAAGACAGGGTGCCGTGTGCCACGTGCTCGTTCCGGCGTCGTCGTCGCTCTTAACCGCGACGTAGCGTCCGCCTCAACTCGCCAGTGACGCTAAGACAGGGTGGCCTTGGTGTCACTGCTCGTCTCGGCGCCGTCGTCGCTACAAGCTAGACGTCCGCTCGACTCGCGTGACCGCTAAGGACAGTGGTGCGTCGTCGTCGCAGGACGTACACGTGACGTCGTATCGCCGGCTCCGTCGCGACGCAGACGGACGTCCGCTCGCTCACGTAGCGACCTACAGAACGGGTGGCCGTTGGTGCGTCACGTGCTCGTCTCGGTGTCCGTTCGTCGCACAGCGACGAGTCCGCCTCGATAGAGTGAGCTTAGAACAGGAGGTGAAGCGTGAGTTGCCACTGCTGTCATCCGCGTCCGTCGTCGCTACCGCCGACGACGTCCGCTCGACGAGCTGACGCTAAGACAGGGCTGCGACTGGTGCGTGACCACGTGCTCGCGCTCGCGCTCCGTCGTCCTACGCGCAGCCGATGATGCCTGCACTCGCGTGACGCTAAGACAGAGTGGTGGCAGTGGTTGCCACGTGCTCGTCTCGGCGTCGTCGTCGCTACCGCGAGACGTCCGCCCGACACGTGACGCTAAGACAGGGTGGGTCACGTGTCGTCTCTCTCGCGTCACGACATCGCTTCGCGTCTCGCGTGGACCGCTTAAGATAGGGTGGGCGTGTGCCCGTGCTCGTCTCGGCGTCCGTCGTCGCTACCGCGACGACGTTCCGCCTCGACTCGCTGACGACTAAGACAGGGTGGCCGTTGTGTCGTGCGTCTCGGCCGTCCGTCGTCGCTACCCGACGACGTCGCCCGACTCGCGTGACGCTAGAGACAGGGTGGCGTGTGTGTTTGTTGCGTCTCGTTTCGCTACGCATCGCTACCATGACGCGTCCCGACTCGCTTAGTAAACAGGGTGGCGTGGTGTCCTGTGCTCGTCTGGCGTCCGTCGTCGCTACCGCGACGACGTCTTGCAACTCAGGCTGACGTAAGACAGGGTTGGCCTGGGTGCAGTGCTTGTCTCGGCCTCCTCGTCGCTACCGACGACGAGTCCGCCTGACTCACTGAAGCCTAGACAGGGTGGCGGGTTGCACGTGCCGTCTCGGCGTCGTCGTCGTACCGCGATGAGTCCGCCTCGACTCGCGTGACGCTAAGAACAGGGTGGCGTGGTGTGGTGTCCGTGCTCGTCTCGGTGTCCGTCGTCGCTACCGCGACGACGTCCGCTCGACTCGCGTGACGCTATAGACAGGGTGGTGCGGGTCTCCCGTATGCGCTGTTCTCGGTCGTCTGTCGTCGATACCGACGACGACTCCGCCTCGACTCGCTGTGACTGCTAAGACAGGGGGGCCGTGGTTCCGTGCTCGTCTCGGGTCCGTCTCGCTACCCGACGAGTCCACCTCGACTCGCTTGACGGAGACAGGGAGGGGCCCGTGGTTGGTCACGTTGCTCGTCTCGGCTGTCGTCGTCGCTACGCGACGACGTCCCTGACTCGCTCGAGTAAGACAGGGTGGCCGATGGGTCACGTGTCGTATCGGCGTCGTCGTCGCTACCGACGACACGTCCGCCTCGACTCGCGTGACGCTAAGACAGGGGTGGGCGTGGTGTTCCGTGCTCTCTCGGCGTCGTGTGCAACCGCGACGACGTCCCGCCTCCGACTCGCGTGCACGCTAAGACAGGGTGGGGCGTGGTGCCGTGCGCTGTCTCGGCGTCCGTCGTCGCTACCGGAGACGTCCGCCTCGACTCAGCTTGCGCTAAGACAGGGTGGCCGTGGTGTCACGTGATGTCCGGCGCCGTGTCGGTACCGCGCGACCGTCCCCTCGACTCGCTAGGTAAGACAGGGGTGGCCGTTGTGTCACGTGCTCGTCTCGGCGTCCGTCGTCGCTACCGCGACGACGTCCGCCTCAGACTCGACGATAAGACAGGGTGGCCTGTGGTGCACAGTGGCTCGTCCGGCGTCTCGTCGCTACCGCGACGACGTCCGCCTCAGACAGCGAGTGACGCTTTAAACGGGTGGTGGCAGTGGTGACACGTGCTCGTATCGGCTGTTCCGTCGTCGCTAACACGCGACGTCCGCCTCGACTCGCGTTGACGCTAAGACAGGGGGCCGTGGTGTCACGTGCTCGTCTCGGCGTCCGTCGTCGTACCGCGACGACGTCGCCTCGACTCACGGGAGCCAAGACAGGGTGGCCGTAGGTGTTGTCACGTGATCGTCTCGGTGTCGTCGTCGCTACCGCGACGACCGTCGCATCGACTACGCTACGAAATGACAGGGTGGCCGTCAATTGCCAATGTGCTCGTCTCGGCGTCCCGTCGTCGCTACCGCGACGACGTCCGCCTAGACTAGCATGACGCTAGACAGGGTGGCAGTGGTGGAACGTGCTTCATGCTGGCGTTAGTGTCGCTACCGCTGAATGACGTCCGCCTCGAAGTTGAGCGCTAAGACAGGGTGGCGTGGGTCACGTGCTCGTCGGCGCTCAGTCGTCGCTACCGCGACGATTCTACCTGACTCGTGAGATAAGACAGGGTGCGTGGTGCACTTGTCGTCGGGTACGTCGTCGCTCAGCGAGATGTACGCATCGCGAGGACGCAAGAAAGGGTGGCGTGGTGCCACGTGCTCGTCTGGGCGTTCGTCGTCGCTATACCGCGACGACGCTCAGCCACTCGACTCGAGTAGTGACACTAAGGACAGGGTGGCTGTGGTGTCAGTGCTCGTATCGGCGTCCGTCGTCGTCGTTACCGCGACGACACCGCCTCGACTCTCATGACGCTAAGATAGGGTGGCCTGGTGTCACGTGCTTGCTCGGCGTCCGTCGTCGCTACCGCGATGACGTCCGCCTCGACTCGCGTGACGCTAAGACAGGGTGGGCGTGTTGCCCGTGGTCGTATCGGCGTCCGTCGTCGACTACCGCGATGACGTCCGCCTCGACTCGCGTGACGCCTAAGACAGGGTGGGCGTTGGTGTCCGTGCTCGTCTCGGCGTCGTCGTCGCTACCAGACGACGTCCGCTCGACTCGCTCTGACGCTAAGACAGGGGTGGCAGTGGTGTCACGTGCTCGTCTCGGCGTCCGTCACGTACCGAGAGACGCGCCTCGACTCGACGTGACGCTAAGACAGGGTGGGCGTCGTTGCACGTGCTCGTCTCGGCGTCCGTCGTCGCTACCGCGAGGACGTCCGCCTCGACTCGCGTGACGCTAAGACAGGGTTAGGCGTGGTTGCCGTGCTCGTCTCGGCGTCGTCGTTCGGCTACCGCGACGAAGTCCGCCTCGACTCGCTGACGCAAAAAGGGTGGCCGTGGTGTCACTTGACTCGTCTCGGCGCTACCGTCGCTACCGCGACGACGTCCACCTCGACTCGCTAGATAAGACAGGGTGGCCGTGGTGTCACGTGCTCGTCTCGGCGTCCGTCGTCGCTACCGCGACGACGTCGCCTCGACACTCGCCAGATAAGAAAGGGTGGACCGTGGTGCCACGTGTTCGTCTCGGCGTCCGTCGTCGCTACCGCGGATGACGTCCGCCTCAACTCGCGTGACGCTAAGACAGGGAGGCCTTGGGTCATTGCTCGTCTCGGCGTCCGTCGTCGCTAAAGCTATGGACGTCCGCCCGACTCGCGTGACGCTAAGACAGGGTGGCCGTGGGTCACGTGCTCGTCTCGGCGTCCGTCGTCCGCTACCGCGACGACGTCCGCCCTGGACTCCAGTGGACCGAAGACAGGGTGGCCGTGTGTCACGTGCTCGTCCGGTGGTCCGTCGTCGCTAACGCGACGACGTCCGCCGATCGCTAGAGATACAGGGTGGGCCGTATTGCATGTGCTGTCTCGGCGTCCGTCGTCGCTACCGCGACGTCGTCTTGCGACGTAGCATGACGCTAGACAGGGTGGCCTGGTGCCACGTGTTGTTCGGCCTCCATCGTCGCTACCACGACGATGGACGCCCTCGACTCACGTGAGCTTAGACAGGTGGAAGTGGTGCCACGTATCGTCTCGGCGTTGCGTCGCGCTACCACGATGACGTCCGCCTCGACTCCTTGACGCTAAGACAGGGTGGCCGTGTGTCACGTGCTAGTCTCGGTGCACGTCGTCGCTACCGCGACGACGTCCACCTCGACTCGTAGATAAGACAGGGTGGCCGTGGGTGGTCACGTGCTCGTCTTGTGTCTGTCGTCGCGACCGAGATGACGTCCGCCTCGACTCGCGTGACGCTTAAGACAGGGTTGGGCCGTGGTGGAACGTGCTGTCTCGGCGTCCTGTCAGCGTCGCTACGCGGACGACGTCCGCCCTCGACTCGAGTGACGCTAAGACAGTGGGGTGGGCAGTGGTGCCACGTGCTCGTCTCGCGTTCGTCGTCCTACCGCGACGACGTCCGCCTCGACTCGCGTGACACTAAGACAGGGTGGCAGTGGGTGGCTGCCACGTGTTCGTCTCGGCGTCCGTCGTCGCTACCGCGACGACGTCCCGCTCGACTCGCGTGGACCCTAAGACAGGGTGGTGTGGTGTCACGTGCTCGTATTGGCGTCCGTCTTCGCTACCGCGATGACGACGCCTCGACTCTAATGACGCTAAGATAGGGTGGCCGTGGTGTCACGTGCTTGTCTCGGCATCCGTCGTCGATACCGCGACGACGTCCGCCTCGACTCGCGTGACGCTAAGACAGGGTGGGCGTGGTGTTCCCGTGCTCGTCTCGGCGTCCGTCGTCGCTACCACGACGACGTCGCCTCGACTCGCTTGACGCTAGACAGGGTGGTCGTGGTGTCACGTGCTCGTCTCGGCGTCCGTGCTCGCTACCATGACGACGTCCTGCCTCGACTCGCTTGACTCTAAGACAGGGTTGGCGCGGGTGGTGTCACGTGCTGTCTCGGCGTCCGTCGTCGTTACCGCGGATGAAGTCCACCTTGACTGTGTGACGCTAAGACAGGGTGGGCGTGTGTGCCGTGCTCGTCTCGGCGTCCGTCGTCGCTACGCGATGACGTCCGCCTCGACTCGCGTGACGCTAAGACAGGGTGGGGCGTGGTGTCCCGTGCTCGTCTCGGCGTCTCCTCGCTACCGCGACGACGTCGCCTCGACTCGCTTGACGCTAAGACAGGGTGGCCGTGGTGTCACGTGCTCGTTCGGCGCTCGTCGTCGCTACCGCGATGACGTCCACCTCGACTCGCTAGATAAGACAGGGGGTGGCCGTGGATGTCACGTGCTCGTCTCGGCGTCCGTCGTCGCTACCGCGACGACGTCCGCCTCGACTCGCCAGATAAAGACAGGGTGGCCGTGGGCCACTGTGCTCGTCTCGGCGTCGTCCGTGTCGCTACCGCGACGGGATGCCACCTCAGACTGCTGAGCTAAGACAGGGTGGTGGCCGTCGTGTCACGTTGCTCGCTCGGCGTCCGTCGTCGCTACCGCGACGACGTCCGCCTCGACTCGCACAGATAAAGACAGGGTGCGGTAGTGTTGCCACGTGATCGCTCGGCGTCCGTCGTCGCTACCGCGGACGATGTCCACCTCGACTCGCGGTGACGCTAAGACAAGGGGGCGTGGTGGTGCTGCTCGTGCTCGTCTCGGCGCGTCGTCGGCTTACCGCGATGACGTCCGCCTCGATCGCGTGACGCAAGACAGGGTGGGCGTGGTGTCACGTGCTCGTTCGCCCCGCGTATCAGCGCTTCACCACGAACGACGTCCACCTGACTCGCTAGGTAGACAGGGTGGCCGGGTGTGTGTCACTGCTGTCTCGGTGTCCGTCGTCGCTGACCGCGACGACGTCCCGACGACTTGTAGATAAGACAGGTGGCCGGGTGCCACGTGCTTGTCTCGGCATCGTCGTCGCTACCGCGATGGAGTCCCGCCTCAACTCGCGTGACGCTAAGACAGGGTGGCCTTGGGTAGTCAATGTGCTCGTCTCGGCGTCCGTCGTCGCTAAGACTACGAGTCCGCATCGACTCGCGTGACGCTAAGACTGGGTGGCCGTGGTGTTCACGTGCTCGTCTCGGCGTCCGTGTCGCTTTACCGCGACGAGTCGCCTAGACCACTGTGGACCCTAAGACAGGGTGGCCGTGGTGTCACGTGCTCGTCTCGGTGTCCGTAGTCGCTACCGCGACGACGTCCGCCTCGACTCGCTAGATAATACAGGGTGCCGTATTGCCATGTGCTCGTCTCGGCGTCCGTCGTCGCTACCGCGACGACGTCCGAATCAACTAGCATGACGCTAAGACAGGGTGGCCTTGGTGCCACGTGCTTGTCTCGCCCTTCGTCGTCGCTACCGCGATGATGATCGCCTCGACTCACGTGATGCTTAGACACGGTGGCAGTGGTGCCACGTACTCGTCTCGGCGTTCGTCGTCGCTACCACGATGACGTCCGCCTCGACTCGCTTGACGCTAAGACAGGGTGGCCGTGGTGTCACGTGCTCGTCTCGGCGCTCGTCGTCGCTACCGCGACGACGTCCACCTCGACTTGCTAGATAAGACTGGGTGGCCGTGGTGTCACGTGCTCGTCTCGGTGTCGGTCGTCGCTACCGCGACGATGTCCGCCTCGACTCGCGTGACGCTTAGACAGGGTGGCCGTGGTGCCACATGCTCATCTCGGCGTCCGTCGTCGCTACCGCGACGACGTCCGCCTCGACTCGCGTGACACTAAGACAGGGTGGCCGTGGTGGAACATGCTTGTCTCGGCGTCCGTCGTCGCTACCGCGACGACGTCCGCCTCGACTCGAGTGACGCTAAGACAGGGTGGCAGTGGTGCCACCTGCTCGTCTCGGCGTTCGTCGTCGCTACCGCGACGACGTCCGCCTCGACTCACGTGACACTAAGACAGGGTGGCCGTGGTGTCAAGTGCTCGTCTCGGTGTCGGTCGTCGCTACCGCGACGACGTCCGCCTCGACTCGCTTGACGCTAAGACAGGGTGGCCGTGGTGTCACGTGCTCGTCTCGGCGCTCGTCGTCGCTACCGCGACGACGTCCGCCTCGACTCACGTGGACCCTAAGACAGGGTGGCCGTGGTGTCACGTGCTCGTCTCGGTGTCCGTCGTCGCTAACGCGACGACGTCCGCCTCGACTCGCTAGATAATACAGGGTGGCCGTATTGCCATGTGCTCGTCTCGGCGTCCGTCGTCGCTACCGCGACGACGTCTGCCTCGACTAGCATGACGCTAAGACAGGGTGGCCTTGGTGCCACGTGCTTGTCTCGGCCTCCATCGTCGCTACCGCGACGATGATCGCCTCGACTCACGTGATGCTTAGACAGGGTGGCATTGGTGCCACGTACTCGTCTCGGCGTTCGTCGTCGCTACCACGATGACGTCCGCCTCGACTCGCTTGACGCTAAGACAGGGTGGCCGTGGTGTCACGTGCTCGTCTCGGCGCTCGTCGTCGCTACCGCGACGACGTCCACCTCGACTCGCTAGATAAGACAGGGTGGCCGTGGTGTCACGTGCTCGTCTCGGTGTCTGTCGTCGCTACCGCGATGACGTCCGCCTCGACTCGCGTGACGCTAAGACAGGGTGGCCGTGGTGGAACGTGCTCGTCTCGGCGTCCGTCGTCGCTACCGCGACGACGTCCGCCTCGACTCGAGTGACGCTAAGACAGGGTGGCAGTGGTGCCACGTGCTCGTCTCGGCGTTCGTCGTCGCTACCGCGACGACGTCCGCCTCGACTCGCGTGACACTAAGACAGGGTGGCAGTGCTGCCACGTGTTCGTCTCGGCGTCCGTCGTCGCTACCGCGACGACGTCCGCCTCGACTCGCGTGGACCCTAAGACAGGGTGGCTGTGGTGTCACGTGCTCGTCTCGGCGTCCGTCGTCGCTACCGCGATGACGACCGCCTCGACTCTCATGACGCTAAGATAGGGTGGCCGTGGTGTCACGTGCTTGTCTCGGCATCCGTCGTCGCTACCGCGACGACGTCCGCCTCGACTCGCGTGACGCTAAGACAGGGTGGGCGTGGTGTCCCGTGCTCGTCTCGGCGTCCGTCGTCGCTACCACGACGACGTCCGCCTCGACTCGTTTAACGCTAAGATAGGGTGGTCGTGGTGTCACGTGCTCGTCTCGGCGTCCGTGCTCGCTACCATGACGACGTCTGCCTCGACTCGCTTGACTCTAAGACATGGTGGGCGGGGTGTCACGTGCTCGTCTCGGCGTCCGTCGTCGCTACCGCGATGACGTCCACCTTGACTCGCGTGACGCTAAGACAGGGTGGGCGTCGTGTGCCGTGCTCGTCTCGGCGTCCGTCGTCGCTACCGCGATGACGTCCGCCTCGACTCGCGTGACGCTAAGACAGGGTGGGCGTGGTGTCCCGTGCTCGTCTCGGCGTCCGTCGTCGCTACCGCGACGACGTCCGCCTCGACTCGCTTGGCGCTCGACTACCGCGAGATCGTCCGCTCGACTCAGCCGATAAACACAGGTGGCGTGATTGTCCGTGTCGTCTCGGCGTCCGTCGTCGCTGACCCGGACGACGTCCGCCTCGACTCGCATGACGCTAAGACATCCGGTGGCCGTTGGGTGTCCACGTGCTCGTGCTCGGGCCTCGTCGTTCGCTACCGCGCACGGATGATGCCTCGACTAGCGTGAGCTTAGACAGGGTGGCGTGTGTGCACGTTGCGTCTGGCGTCGTCGTCGCTACCGCGGATGGACGTCGCGCCTCTGACTCGCTTTGCGCGTAAGACAGGGTGGCCGTGGTGTCACGTGCTGTTCTCGGCGTCCGTCGTCGCTACCGCGACGGACTCCACCTCGACTCGCTAGATAAGACAGGGTGGCCGTGGTGTTCACGTGCTCGTCTCGGCGTCTGTCGTCCGACCGACGAGAGTCGCCTAGACTCGATGTGGACGCTAAGACAAGGGGGTTGGTCAGTGGAGTGGTTTTGCCACGTGCTCGTCTCGTGCGTTACGTCGGCGCTACCGCGACGACGTCCGCTCGACTCGAGTGACACTAAGACAGGTTGTGCCGTATGTGTCACGTGCTAGTCTCGGTGTCCGTCGTCGCTAACGCGACGAGACCGCCTCAGACTGCATGACGCACAGATCCAGGGTGGCCATTGGTGCAGTGCTTGTCTCGGCGTTCGTGTCGCTACCGCTGATGACGTCCGCCTCGGACTCGTGAACGCTAAGACAGGGGTGGGCGTGTGCCACGTGCTCGTAGTTCGGCGTCTCGTCGTAACCGCGAGTGACGTCCGCCTGACTACGCGTGCGCTAAGACAGGGGGCGTGGTGTGCACGTGATCGTCTCGGCGTTGTCGTCGCTACCGCGACGACGTCCGCCTCGACTCGCTTGAGCTATAAACAGGGTGGCCGTGGTGTCACGTGCTCGTCTCGGCGCTCGTCGTCGCTACCGCGACGAGTCCACCTCGACTCGCTAGATAAGACAGGGTGGCCGTGGTGTCAAGTGCTCTTCGGCGTCCGTCGTCGCTACCGCGACGACGTCCGCTCGACTCGCTGACAGATAAGACAGGGTGGCCGTGGTGGACACGTGTGTCTCGGCGTCCGTCGTCGCTACCGCGACGACGTCCACCTCGACTCGAGTGACGCTAAGACAGGGGTGGCAGTGGTGGCACGTTCTCGTTCGTGTCGTCGTCGCCTAACGCGACGACGTCCGCCTCGACTCGCTGAGACTAAGACAGGGGTGGCCGTGTGCATGTGCACGGTCTCGGGCGGTCGTCGTCACCGCGACGACGTCTGCCTCGACGCTGACGCTAAGACAGGGTGGCCTTGGTGTCACGTGCTCGTCTCGGCTCTCGCTCGTCGCTACCGCGACGACGATCGCCTCGACTCACGTGAGCAAGAACAGGGTGGCAGTTGGTGCCGTGCTGTCTCGGCCGTCGTCGTAACGTACGCGAGACGTCCGCTCGACTCAGCGTGACGCTAAGATAAGGGTGGGGTGGTTGTCCCGTGCTCTCTCGGCGTACGTCGTCGCTACCGCGGACGGTCCGCCTGACTCGCTGACGCTAAGACAGGGTGGCGTGGTTGTCCCATGCTCGTCTCGGTGTCATGTCGTCGCTACCACGACGACGTCCGCCTGACTTCGTTGACGCTAGACAGGGTGGCCGTGGTGTCACGTACTCGTCTCGGTGTCGTCGTCGCTACCGCGATGACGTCCGCCTCGACTCGCTTGACGTAAGACAGGTGGGCCGTGGTGTCACGTTGCTCGTCTCGGGTCCGTCGTCTGCTACGCCGACGACGTCCGCCTCGACTCGCGTGACGCTAAGACAGGGTGGCCGTGGATGTCACGTGCTGTCTCGGCGTCCGTCGTCGCTACCGCGCGACGTCCGCCTCGACTCGTGACGCTAAGACAGCGGTCGGCCGTGGTTGTCAAGTGCTCGTCTCGAGGGTCCGACGTCGCTACCGCGACGAGTACCGCCTCGACTCGCCTAGACTCGCTAATACAGGGTGGCCGTATATGCCACTGTGCTCCGTCGCGGCGTCCGTCGTACTTTTGTAGCTGAGTTACCGATGAGTCGTTTTACGTCAGATCTAAGATCGGGATTGGGCTGAGCTTAAGACAGGGTGGCCTGGGTGCCAGTGCTCGATCGGCTCCGGTCCGTCGCTACCGCGACGACGTCCGCCTCGACTCGCGTGGACGCTAGACAGGTAGGAGCACAGTGTTGCCCCGGCCGTGGGTGGCGTGGTGTCCCGTACTGATCTGAGGCGTCGTCGTCGCTAAACGGACCCGATGACGATCTACGCCTCGACTCCTGTGACGCTAAGACAAGGGTGGCCGTGGTGTGCAAGTGCTCGTCTCGAGGCGGCCGTCGTCGCTACCGCGACGAACCTCCGCCTCGACTCGCGTGACGAAGACAGGGTAGGCGTAGGTGTCCTTGTGTGCTCGTCTCGTGAACGTGTAGTCTAGTCTCGGCTACCACGACGACGTCACGCTCGACTGTTGACTGGCTAAGACGAGCCGGGTGCGGTCAGTGGTGCACGTGGACGTCTCGGCGTTGTCGTCGCTACCGCGACGACGTCCGCCTCGAATCGAGTGACAGCTAAGACACGGGTGGCTGTGGGTCACGTGCTGTTCTCGGGCGTCCGTTTTCGGCGCTTGTAATCCGCGATGACGTCCCGCTCGACTCGCTCTAGCTAAGACAGGGTGGCCGTGGTTGTGACGGCGCTGTCTCGGCGTCCGTCGTACCTCGCAGTCGCCTCGACACGCGTGACGCTAAGACCGGGTGGGGCGTCGTGTGTCCACGTGCTCGTCTCGGCGTCCGTCGTCGCTACCGCGACGATGACGTCAGCCTCGTGACTCGCGTGACGCTAAGACAGGGTGGCCGTGGTGTCCGTGCTCGTCTCGGCGTCCGTAGTCGCTACCGCGACGACGTCCGCCTCGACTCGCTTGACTAAACAGGGGTGGGCCGTGTTGTCACGTGCTCGCTCGGCGCCGTGTCGCGTACTGCGACGACGTCCCCTCGATCGCGATAGACAGGTGGGAGTGTCAGTGCATCGTCTGGCGCCGTCGTCGCTACCGCGACGACGTCCCCTCAACTGCCAGTTGACGCTAAGACAGGGTGGCCTTGTGGTGCCACGTGCTCGTCGGCGTCCGTCGTCGCTTACCGCGACGCGATGTCCCCTCGACTCAGCGTGACGCTAAGACAGGGTGGCCGTGGGTGCCACGTGATCGTCTCGGCGTCGCTCGTTCACCGGATGACGTCCGCCTCGACTCGGTGACGCTAAGACACAGGGTGGGCGTGCTGGTGTCACCGTGTCGTGTCGGCGTTCCGTCGTCGCTACCGCGACGACGTCCGCCTCGAACTCGGTGACGCTAGACAGGGTGCCGTGGTGTCACGTGCTCGTCTCGGCGTGCTCGTCGTCGCTACCGCGAGACGTCCACCTCGACTCGCTAAGTAAGACAGGGTGGCGTGGTGCAAATGCTCGCTCGGCGTCCGTCGTCGTACCGCGACGACGTCCGCCTCGACGCGTAGATAAGACTTGGGTGGCCGTGGTGCCACGTGCTTGTCTCGGCCGTCCGTCGTTCGCTACCGCGATGACGTCCGCCTCAACTCGCTGTGACGCTAAGACAGGGTGGCCTGGTGTCATGGCTCGTCTCGGCGTCCTCGTGCCTGAGAAGTAGACGTCCGCCTCGACTCGCGTGACGCTAAGACAGGGTGGCGTGTGCGGTGTCACGTTGCTCGTCTCGGCGTCCGTCGTCGTACCGCGACGACGTCCGCCTCGACTCACGTGGACCCTTAAGAAAAGGGTGGCCGTGGGTGTCACGGCTCGTCTCGGTGTCCGTCGTCGCTACGCGACGACGTCCGCCTCGAATCGGCTAGATATACAGGGTGGCCGTATTGCCATGTGCTCGTCTCGGCGTCCGTCGGCGCTACCGCGACGTAGTCTGCCTCGACTAGCATCACGCTAAGACAGGGTGGGCCTTGGTGCACGTGCTTGTCTCGGCCTCATCGTCGCTACCGCGACGATGATCCGCCTCGACTCACGTGAGCTTAGACAGGGTGGCAAGTGGTTGCCACGTACTCGTCTCGGCGTTCGTCGTCGCTACCCGATGACGTCCGCCGCGACTCGCTTGACGCTAAGACAGGGGGCGTGGGTCACGTGTCGTCCTTCGGCTCGTCGTCGCTACCGCGACGACGTCCACCTCGACTCGTAGATAAGACAGGGTGGCCGTGGGCGGTGTCACGTGCTAGTCGTCGGTGTCGTGTCGTCGCTACCGCGACGACGTCCGCCTGACTGCGTGACGCTAAGACAGGGTGGCCGTGTGGTGACACGTGCTCGTTCTCGGCGCCGTCGTCGCTACCGCGACGACGTCCGCCTCGACTCGCTTGACGCTTAAGACAGGGTGGCCGTGGCCACGTGCTCGTCTCGGCGTCCGTCGTCGCTACCGCGACGACGTCCGCCTCGACTGCGTGACGCTAAGACAGGGTGGGCGTGGGTGCTTCCCGTGCTCGTCTCGGGTCCGTCGTCGCTCCGCGACGACGTCCGCCTCGACTCGGCGTGACTAAGACAGGGTGGGCGTGGTGTCACGTGCTCGTCTCGGCGTTCGTCGTCGCTACCGCGACGACGTCCGCCTCGGATCGCTTGACGCTAAGACAGGGTGGCCGTGGTGTCAAGTGCGCGTCTCGGCGCTCGTCGTCGCTACCGCGACGACGTCGCTCTCGACTCAGCTAGATTAAGACAGGGTGGCCGTGGTTGTCCACGTGCTCGTCTCGGCGTCCGTCGTCGCTACCGCGACGACGTCCGCCTCACTCGCGTGACGATAAGGACAGGGTGGTATTGGTGTCACGTGCGTCTCGGCGTCCGTCGTCGCTACGCTACGACGTACGCCTCGACTCGATGACGCTAAGACAGGGTGGCCGTGTGTCACTGCTCGTCTCGGCGTCGTCGTCGCTACGCGATGATCGTCGCCTCGACTCGCGTGGACCTAAGACAGGGTGGGCGTGGTCGCCGTGTCGTCTCGGTGTCCGTCGTCGCGACCGGACGACGTCACGCCCTCGACTGTAGCTAAACAGGGGGTGGACGTTGCCACGTGCCTCATCTCGGCGTCCGTCGTCGCTACCGCGACGGACGTCAGCCTCGACTAGCATGACGCTAAGACAGGGTGGGCCGTGGTGCACGTGCTCTACGGTGTCGTCGCTACCGAGATGTGCCTCGACTGGTGAGCTTAGACAGGGTGGCGTGGTGCCACGTACCGTGGCGTCTAGTCGCTACCGCGATGACGTCCCGCCTCGACTCGCTTGACGCTAAGACAGGGTGGGCCGTGGTGTTCACGTGTCTCGTCCGTCGCTCGACGCTTAAGACGGGTGGGCGTGTGCCCCGTGTCGTTCGGCGTCCGTCGTCGCTACAGCGGATTGACGTCCGACCTCACGCGTGACCCTAAGACAGGTGGGCGTGGTGTCACGTGCTCGTCTCGGCCGTCCGTCGTCGCTACCGACGACGACGTCCGCTCGACTCGCTTGACGCTAAGACAGGGTGGCCGTGGTGTCACGTGCTCTCTCGGCGTCCGTCGTCGCTACCGCGACGTCCGCCTCGACTGCGTTAGAGAAGAAAGGGTGGCGTGTGCCAGTGTCCGTCTCGGCGTCCGTCGTCGCTACCGCGATGACGTTGCCTCGACTGCGTGACGATAAGACAGGGTTGGCGTTGTGCACGTGCTCGTCTCGGAGCCTCATCGTCGCTACCACGACGAGTCGCTCCGACTCACGCAGGAGCTTAGACAGGGTGGCCGTGGTGGCACGTTACCTCTATCGCGAGTCGTCGTCGCTACCGCGAGACGTCCGCCTCGACTGCGTGAGCTAAGAAGGGTTGGCCGTGGTGTCCCGTGCCTCGTCTCGGCATCCGTCGTCGCTTACCGCGATGACGTCACGCTCGAACTCGCGTGACGATAAGACAGGGTGGGCGTTGTGTTTGTCCCATGCTCGTCTCGGGCGTCTGTCTCGCTACCGAGACGACGTACCGCTTGACTCGCGTTGAGCAAGACCGGGTGGCCGGGTGTCACGTGCTGCGTCGGTGCGTCGTCGCTACCGCGACGATGTCCGACTCGACTCCGCTTGACGCTAAGAATAGGGGCGTGGGTGTCACGTGCTCGTCTCGGGTAGTCGTCGCTACCGCGACGACGTCCGACTCGACTCGTTGATAAACAGGGTGGCCCATGGGTCACGTGCTAGTTCGGGTCCGTCGTCGCTACCGCACGACGACGTCCCTCGACTAGCTGACGTTAAGACAGAGGGGGCGTGGTGTCCGTTTTGCTCGTCTCGGGTCGTCGTCGCTACCGCGACGACGTCGCCTCGACTCGCGTGACGCTTAAGACAGGGTGGGCGTGGTGGCCGTCTCGTCTCGGCGGTCCGTCGTCGTACCGCGACGACGTCGCCTCGACTCGCTTGACGCTAAGACAGAAGGGTGGCCGTGTGTCACGTTGCTCGTCTCGGCGCTCGTCGTCGCTACGCGACGAAGTCCACCTCGACTCGCTAGGTAAGGGACGGGTGGCCGGGTGTCACGTGCCGTCTCGGCGTCAGTCGTCGCTACCGCGACGATGTCCGCCTCGACCGTAGATAAGACAGGGTGGCCGTGGTGCACGATGCTGTCTCGGCGTCCGTCGTCGCTACCGCGACGACGTCCGCCTGAAACTGCGTGAAGCTAAGACAGGGTGGGCCTTGGTGTCACGTGCGCGTCTCGGCGTCGTCGTCGACTGAAGCTACGAGTCCGCCTCGACTCGGCGTGACGCTGAAGAAGGGTGGCGTGGTGCACGTGCTCTCCGGCGTCGTGTCGCTACCGGCGACGTCGCCCTCGATCAGTGGACCCAAGACAGGGTGGCCGTGGTGTCACGTGCTCGTCTCGGTGTCCGTCGTCGCTACCGCGACGACGTCCGCCTCGACTCGCTGAGATAAGACAGGGTGGCGACGTGTGGTTGTCACGTGCTCGTCTCGGGCCGTCGTCGCTACCGCGACGACGTCCCCCTCGACTACCATGAGCTAAGACAGGGTGGGGCGTGGTGCCACTGCTCTCTGGCTGTTCGTCGTCGCTACCGCGACGAGTCCGCTCAGACTCGCTTGGACGCTTAGACAGGGTGGCCGTGGTCACGTGCTCGTCTACGGCGATCGTCGTCGCTACCGCGACGACGTCACCTCGACTAGCTATGATAAGACAGGGTGGCTGCAAGGGGGTGCCTAGTGTCAGCGTGCTGTTCGGGGTCGTCGCTACCGCGATAGATGATGGCCGCCGGACTCGAGTGACGCTTAGACGACAGATGGTGGAGTGGTCGTGACAAACTCGCGGACGCTAGATAGGAGAGCCATTCTGGGGTTGTGAGCCGGAATAGATAGAAACGGAAGTTCAGGGTCGTCGTCGGGAGGAAACCGCGAGCGCGTAGACATGGAAGAGCAGCCAAAATGTTCGAACTTAGGTCAGCAGTCGGTACGGCTTGTTGCTGAACGGGAGTCCCCGGGTATGGGTGAATGGGGACGGTTGATGTTGTGTCGGGCCTATGGACCTGTAAGAGGAGTGGCAGTTTGGGCTCAGTCGGCGTCGCACTACACGCGACGACGGTCAGCTGAGTGAGCATGCATTGAGGGTGGTGAACCGGCTGTGATGCAGGGAGGCGCGTACGGGATCGGCTACGGAAAGTGACTACAGGCTGAGGGTAGAAGGGTATGGCGGGGCCGTTATGTGCTCGTCTCGGTGCGTTCTGTCGTCGAGGACGCGACGAGCCTCTACGGCTAGACGAACACGTACCGGCGCTGTCGGACGTAGCGACACGGGGGGCACCTCAGATGGCGGAGACACCTAAGCTGACAGGGTGGCCGTGGTGTCACGTGCTCGTCTCGGCGTCCGTCGTCGTTACCGCGACGACGCCACCGCTCGACTCCTCAGTGACGCTAAGACAGGGTGGGCTGGTGCCACGTGCTGTCTCGGCGTCCGTCGTCGCTACCGCGATGACGTCCGCCTCGACTCGCGTGACGCTAAGACAGGGGGGGCGGGTTGTGGCCGTGCTCGCTCGGCGTCCGTGTCGCTACCGCGAGACGTCCGCCTCGACTCGCTGACGCTAAGACAGGGTGGCGTGGTGGTCCGTGCTAGTCTCGGCGTCGTCGTCGCTACCAGACGACGTCCGCTCGACTCGTTTGACGTAAGACAAGGGTGGCCGTCGGTGATCACGTGTCGTCTCGGCTGTCCGTCGTCGCTACCGACGACGAGCCGCTCGATCGCGGTGACGCTAAGTACAGGGGAGGCGTGGGTGTGACAGTGCTCGTCTCGGCGTCCGTCGTCGCTACCGCGACGGACGTCCGCCTCGACCGCGGTGACGCTAAGACAGGGTGGCGTGTGTCTCGTGCTCGTTGGCGTCGTCGTCGCTAACCGCGACGACGTCCGCCGCGACTCGCTTGACGCTAAAAAGGGTGCCGTGGTGTCACGGTTGTCGTCTCGGCGCTCCGTCGCTACCGAGACGACGTCCACCTCGACTCGCTAGTAAGACAGGGTGGCCGTGGTGTCACGTGCTCGTCTCGGCGTCCGTCTGTCGCTACGCGACGACGTCCGCCTCGACCGCGATAAGAACAGGGTGGCCGTGGGGTGCCACGTGCTCTCTCGGCGTCCGTCGTCGCTACCGCGGATGACGTCCGCCTCAACTCGCGTGACGCTAAGACAGGGTGGCCTTGTGTCATGTGCTCGTCTCGGCGTCCGTCGTCGCTAAAGTACGACGTCCGCCTCGACTCGCGTGACGTAAAGACAGGGTGGCCGTGGTGTCACGTGCTCGTCTCGGCGTCCGTCGTCGCTACCGCGACGACGTCCGCCCTCGACTCACGTGGACCTAAGACAGGGTGGCCGTGTGTGTCACGTGCTCGTCTCGGGTCCGTCGTCGCTAACGGACGACGTCCGCCGACTCGCAGATAATACAGGGTGGCGTCTATTGCCATGTGCTAGTCTCGGCGTCCGTCGTCAGCTACCGCACGGACGACGTCGCCTCGACTAGCATGACGCAAGAAGGGTGGCCGTGGTGCCACGTGCCTGTCTCGGCCTCCATCGTCGCTACCGACGCGATGAGCGCCTCGAGTCAGTGATGCTTAGACAGGGGTGGCAGTGGTGCCACGACTCGTGTCTCGAGCGTTCGTCCGCGCACCGACGAGACGTTCCGCCTCGAACTGCTGACGCTAAGACAGGGTGGCCGTGTGTCACGGATCGTCTCGGCGCTAGTCGTCGCTACCGCGACGAGTCCGACCTAGACTCGCTAGATAAGACAGGGTGGCCGATGGTTGTCACGTGCTCGTTTGTGTCTGTCGTCGCGACGCTTGTTTGTGTCTGTGTGTCTCGTCGTACCCCCCGATGATCCGCCTCGACTCGCGTGACGCTAAGACAGGGTGGCCGTGGTGGATGATGCGTGCTCGTTCGGCGTCCGTCGTCGCTACCGCGACGACGTCCGCCTCGACTCGAGTGACCGCTAAGCAGGGTAGGGTGGCATGGTGCCACGTGCTCGTCTCGGCGTTCGTCGTCGCTACCGCGACGACGTGTCCCTCGACTCGGTGAACACTAAGACAGGGGTGGCAGTGGGTGCCACGTGTTCGTCTCGGCGTCCGTCGTCGCTACCGCGACGACGTCTCGACTCCGGCGACCTAAGATAGGGTGGCCTGTGGTGCAGTGCTCGTCTTGGCGTCGTCGTCGCGTACCGCGACTGACGACCGCCTCGACTCTCATGACGCTAAGAAGGGTGGCCGTGGGTGTCACGTGCTTGTCTCGGATCCGTCGTCGCTACCGCGGACACGTCCGCCTCGACTCGCGTGACGCTAAGACAGGGTGGGAGGTGGTCTCCGTGCTCGTCCTCGCTCCGTCGTCGCTACGCGACGACGCCGCCTCGAATCGTTGACGCTAAGACAGGGTGGCGTGGTGTCCCGTGCTCGTCTCGGCGTCCGTCGTCGCTACCGACGACGTCCGCCTACTCGCTTGACGTCAAAGACAGGGTGGCCGGGAGTGAAGTGTCCGGTGGATTGGCTCGTCTCGGAGTTGTAACAGTGAGCGGTCAGGTGCTCTGTTCGGTCGCTACCGCGCACGATGAGCTCCACCCCGACTCGTTGACGCTAAGACAGGGTGGGCGTGTGTGTGCCTGTGCTCGGCGTCCGTCGTCGACTTCCGCGGACTGACGTCCGCCTCGACTCGCGGTGACGCTAAGACAGGGTGGGCGGGTGTCCAGTGCTCGTCTCGGCGTCCGTCGTCGCTACCGCGACGACGTCGCCTCGACTCGCTTGACGCTAAGACAGGGTGGCCGTGGTGTCACGTGCTCGTATCGGCGCTCGTCGTCGCTACCGCGAGACGTCACCTCGACTGCTAGGTAAGACAGGGTGGCCGTGGTGTCACGTGCTCGTCTCGGCGTCCGTCGTCGCTACCGCGACGACGTCCGCCTCGATCGCCAGATAAGGACGGGTGGCCGTGTTGCCACTGTGCTCGTC
>CM022301.1:290344272-290369413 GCA_011799875.1 Thinopyrum elongatum
TAAGACAGGGTGGGCCGTGGTGCACGTGCTCGTCTCGGCGCTCGTCGTCGCTAACGCGATGACGTCCCCTCGACTCGCTGACGCTAAGACACGGTGGGCCCTTGTGTCACGTGCTCGTCTCGGCGTCCGTCGTCGCTACGCGACGACGTCCGCTCGACTCGCACAGATAAGACAGGGTGGCCGTGGTGCCCCGTGTCGTGTCGCGTCCGTCGTCGCTGTACCGCGACGATGTCCCTCGACTCGTGAGCTAAGACAGGGTGGCCGTGAGTGTCACGTGCTGTCTCGGTCGTCGTCGTCGCTACGCGACGAGTCCGCTCGACTCGCCAGATAGACAGGGTGGCGTGTGCCACGTGCTCGTCTCGGCGTCGTCGTCGCTACCGCCGACGATGTCCACCTCGACTAGCGTGACCTAAAGACAAGGGGCTGGTACCACGTTGTCTCGGCAGTCCGTCGTCGCTACCGCGACTGACATCGCCTCGACTCGACGTGGACGTAAGACAGGGTGGCAGTGGTGTCACGTGCTCGTCTCGGCGTTCGTCGGCGCGTACCAGCGACGACGTCCGCCTGACTCGCGACGCGGTAAGACAGGGTGGCCGTGGGTTCACTTGCTAGCGTCGGCGGACCGTCGTCGACCGCGGACACGTCCGCCTCGACTTGCGCTAGATAAGACAGGGTGGGCCGTGGGTACCGTGGCTCGTCTCGGCTCCGTCGTGCTACCGCCGAGACGTCCGCATGATCGCTTACGTAAGACGAGGAGTGGCCATTCGTGTCATCGTGCTAGTCATCGGGTCCGTCGTCGCTAACCGCTCGACTCAGCACGTCCCGCCTCGACTCGCGTGCCGCTAGAAAGCGGAGTGTGCGCCAAGGTGGTAGTGTGTGTCTTGTCACGTAGCTGTCGTCGGCCGTCCGTCGTCGCCTATCCGCGACGATGTCGCCTCGACTCAGTGTGCCTAAGACAGGGTGGGGCGGGCACGTGCTCGTCTCGGTGTAGTCGTCGCTACCGCGACGACGTCCGCCTCGACTCGACTTATAAACAGGGTGCCGTGGTATGCCATGTGCTCGTCGGCGTCGTCGTCGCTACCGCGACGAACGTCCCGTCGACTCGCTAGATAAGACAGGGTGGCCGTGGTGTCACGTGCTGTCTCGGCGCCGTTCGTCGTCGCTACCGCGACTGAGTCGCCTCGACTCATGACGCTAGGAAAGGGTGGCCGTGTGCCACGTGCTCGTCTCGGCGTCCGTCGTCGCTACGACCGATGACGCGCTCGACTCGCTGACGCTAAAGACAGGGTGGCCGTGGTGTCACGTTGCTGTCTCGGCGTCGTCGTCGCTACCGCGACGACGTCGCCCTCGACTAGCTACGATTAAGACAGGGTGGCCGTGGTTGTCACGTGCTCGTCTCGGGTCCGTCGTCGCTACCGCGACGAGTCCGCCTCGACTGCGTGGACGCTAAGACAGGGGGCGGGTGTGATGCGTGCTGCTCTCTCGGCAGTCCGTCGTGCTACCGCGACGACGTCCCTCGACTCGCGTGACCTAAGACAGGGTGGGCCGTGGTGTCACGTGCTCTGTCCGGCGTCCGTCGCCTACCGACGAAGACGTCCGCCTCTGACTCGAGTGACGCTAGACAGGGTGGCGTGGTGTCCACGTGCTCTCTCGGCGTCGTCGTCGCTACCGACGACGTCGCCCTCCGATCACTGAACGACTAAGATAGGGTGGCCGTGGGTGTCACAGTGTCGTCTCGGGTCGTCGTCAGCTACCGCGATCGACGTCCGCCTCGACTCGGCTGACTAAGACAGGGTGGCCGGGTGTCACGTGCCGTCTCGGCGTCCGTCGTCGCGCAGCGACGCGTCCACCTCGATCGCCTGATAGCTAAGACAGGGTGGCCGTGGTGTGTAACGTGCGTCGTCTCGCGCGTCGCGTCGTCCGCCTATCACGCGACGTCTGTCAGCCTCGACTCCTAGTAGATAACTACAGGGTCTGCCGTTTGCCAGTGCTCGTCTCGGCGTCCGTGTCGCTACCGACGACGACGTCAGCCTCAACTAGCATTGACGCTAAGACAGGGTGGCCTTGGTCCACGTGTCCTGTCTCGGGCTCGTCGTCGCTACCGCGATGACGATCGGCGACTCGACGTGATGCTTAGACAGGGTGGCGTGGTGCACGTCTCGTCCGGCGTTCGTCGTCGCTCGCTACCCGATGACGTGTCCGCCTCGACTCGCTCTGACGCTAAGACAGGGTGGCGTGGTGTCACGTGCTCGTTCTCGGCGGCTCGTGTCGTACCGCGACGACGTCCACCTCGACTAGCTAGATACAGGACAGGGGCCGTGTGGGTGTCACGTGCTCGTCTCGGGTCGGTCGTCGGCTACCGCGACGAGTCCGCTCGACTCGCGTGACAGATTAGACAGGGTGGCCGTTTGGTGGACCACTGCTCTCTCGGCGTCCATCGTCGCTACCGCGAACGAGTCCGCCTCGACTCGTGTGCGAAGCTAAGAACAGGGGCGTGGTGCACGGCTGTCTCGGCGTCCGCGTCGCTACCGCGACGACGTCCGCTCGACTCCGTGACAACTAAGACAGGGTGGCAGTGGTGTCACGTGCTCGTCTCGGCGTCCGTCGTCGCTACCGCGACGACGTCCGCCTCGACTCGCGTGACGCTAAGACAGGGTGGCCGTGGGTGTCACGTGCTCGTCGGCGTCCGTCGTCGCTACCGCGACGACGTCCGCTCGACTTCTGACCTAAGATAGGGTGGCCGTGGTGTTCACGTGCTTGTCTGGCGTCCGTCGTCGCTAACGCGACGACATCGCCTCGACTCGCGTGACGCTAAGACAGGGGGGCGTGGTGTCACGTGCTCGTCTCGTCCTCGTCGTCGCTAACGCGACGACGTCCGCCTCGACTCGCCGTGCGCTAAGACAGGGTGGGCGTTGGTGTCATTGCTCGTCTCGCGCCCTCCGTCGTAGAGACCGACGACGACGTCCGCCTCTACCGCTTGACGCTAAGACAGGGTGGCAGTGTGTCACGTGCTCGTCTCGGCGGTCCGTCTCGCTACCGCAGACGCGTCCGACTCGACTCGCTTGACGCTAAGACAGGGTGGCCGTGGTGTCACGTGCTCGTCTCGGCGTCCGTCGTCGCCTAAAGCGACGAGTCCACCTCGACTACGAGACGCTAAGACAGGGTGGGCGTGGATGCACAGTGCTCGTCTCGGCGTCCGTCGTCGCTACCGCGATCGACGTCCGCCTCACGACTAGCGTGCTAAGACAAGGGTGGCAGTGGGTTGTCCGTGCTCGTACTTTGGTGTCCGTC
The DNA here is from genome assembly GCA_011799875.1 of Thinopyrum elongatum. Classification (NCBI taxonomy): domain Eukaryota; kingdom Viridiplantae; phylum Streptophyta; class Magnoliopsida; order Poales; family Poaceae; genus Thinopyrum; species Thinopyrum elongatum. Next base: position 290,347,564 of record CM022301.1, read on the forward strand.
GTCGCTACCGCGAGACGTCGCCTCGACTCGCTTGACGCTTAGACAGGGGGTCGTGGGGTCACGTGCTCGTCTCGGCGTCGTCGTCGCTACCGCGACGGACGTCCGACCTCGCATCGCTAGATAAGACAGGGTGGCCGTGTGTGCACGTGCTGTCTCGGCGTCCGTCGGTCGTTACCGCGCGATCGCCCGACTCGACGCGTGACGCTAAGACAGGGGGGGCGTGGGTGTGCATGCTATCTCGGCGTCCGTCTGATACCGCGACGACGTCCGCCTCGACTCGCGAGTGACGCTAAGAACGGGTGTGGCGTGCGTTGCTACCGTCCCGTTGGTCCGTCAGTCGCTACCGCGACGACGTCCGCCTCGACTCGCTGACGCTAAGACAGGGTGGCCGTGGTGTCTCACGTGCTCGTTCGGGTCTCGTCGTCGCTACCACGACGAGTCCACCTCGACTCGCTACGAGACAGGGTGGCGTGGTGTCAGTGCTCGTCTCGGCGTCCGTCTCGCACAGCGCGACGTCCGCCTCGACTGCTAGGATAAGACAGGGGGTGGCCGTGGTGCAGTGTCTCAGGCGTCGTCGTCGCTACCGCGATGACGTCGCCTCGAACTCGCTGACGTAAGACAGGGAGGCCGTTGGTGTCATGCTGCTCCGTCATCGGCGTCAGTCGTCGCTAAGCTACGACGTCGCCTCGAACTCGCTATGACGCTGAAGGACAGGGTGGGCGTGGGTGACGTGCTAGTCTGGCGTCCGTCGTACGCTACCGCGACGACGTCCGCCTCGACTCGGTGACTAAGACAGGGTGGCCGTGGTGTCACGTGCTCGTCTCGGCTGTCCGTAGTCGCTACGCGACGACGTCCGCCCGACTCGCTAGAAAACAGGGTGCCGTTGCACGTGCTCGTCTCGGCGTCGTCGTCGCTACCGCGACGGACGTCCGCCTCGAACTAGCATGACCTAAGACGGGTGGCCTGGTCCACGTGCCGTCTCGGTCGTCGTCGCTACCGCGATGATGTCCGCCTCGACTCGATGATGCTAGACAGGTGGTGGCCAGTGTCACGTCTCGTCTCGGCGCTCGTCGTCGTACCCGACGACGTCGCTCGACTCGCTGAGCAAAAGACAGGGTGGCCGTGGTGTCACGGTCGCTCGATGTCCTACCGACTCGCTCGACTAGGCAAGACAGGGTGGCCGTGGTGCACGTGCTCGTCTCGGCGTCCGTCGTCGCTACCGCGAGATGTCCGCCCTCGACTCAGCGTGACGCTAAGACAGGGTGGCGTGGTTCACGTGCTCTCTCGGCGTCCATCGTCGCTACCGCGCGACGAAGTCCGCCTCGACTCGAGTAGAAGCTTAAAGCAGGGTGGCCGTGGTGTCACGTTGTTGTTCGGGCGTCCGTCGTCCTACCGCGACGAACGTCCGCCCGACTGCGATGACGGCTAAGGACCCAGGGTGGGGCGTGGTTGCCCACGTGGCTCGTCTCGGCGTCCGTCGTCGCTACGCGGATGACGTCCGCCTGACTCGCGTGACGCTAAGACGGGGTGGGCGTGGTGTGCCAGTGTTCGTCTCGGCGGCCGTCGTCGCTACCCGACGACATCCGCCTCGACTCGGTGACGCTAAAGAAGGGTGGCCGTGGTGTCACGTGCTCGTCTCGGCGTCCGTCGTCGCTACCCGACGAAGTCCGCCTCGACTCTCATGCGCTAAGACAGGGTGGCCGTTGGTGTCACGTGCGTGTCTCGGCGCCGTCGCTACCGCGACGACATCCGCCTCGACTCGCGGACGCTAAGACAGGGTGGGCGTGGTGCCGTGCTCGTTCGGCTCCGTCGTCGCTACCGCGACGACGACGCCTCGACTCGCGTGACGCTAAGACAGGGTGGGCGTGGTGTCCCGGCTCGTCTCGGTCGTCGTCGTCCATCGACGACGTCCGCCTGACTCGCTTGACGCAAGACAGGTGGCGTGGTGTCACTCGTGCTCGTCTCGGCGTCGTCGTCGCTACCGACGACGTCCGCTCGACTCGCTGACTAAGACAGGGTGGCCGGTGGTGTCACGGGCTCGTCTCGGCGTCGTCGTCGCTAACGCGACGACGTCCACCTCGACTCGCTGACGTAAGACAGGGTGGGCGTGGTGTGCAGTGCTCGTCTCGGCGTCCGTCGTCCTACCGCGACGACGTCCAGCTCGACTCGCGTGACGCTAAGACAGGGTGGGCCGTGGGTGTCCGTCTCGTCTTGGTGTCCGTCGTCGGCTACCGCGACGACGTCCGCCTCGACTCGCTGACGCTAAGAAGGGTGGCCGTGTGGCACGTGCTCGTCTCGGCGTCCGTCGTCGCTACGCAGACGCGTCCACTCGACTCGTAGTAAGACAGGGTGGCCGTGGTGTCCACGTGCTCGTTCGGCGTCCGTCGCTACCGCGACGACGTCCGCCTCGACTCGTAATAAGACAGGGCGGTGGCCGTGGTCAGTGCTTCTTACGGCGTCCGTCGTCGCTACCAGCGAGACGCCCGCCTCGCAACTCGCTAGACGCTAGACAGGGTGGCCGTGTCAGTGTGCTCGTCGCGGCGTCGTCGTCGCTAAAGCGTACGACGTCACGCCTCGACTCGCGTGACCAAGCTATGAAGGGTGGCCTGGTGTCACGTGCTCGTCTCGGCGTCCGTCGTCGCTACCACGAGGCCGCCTCGACTCGTGGACCTAAGACGGGTGTACGGTCCCGGGGTGGTCCGCGACTCCCTCGACTCGCTAGACTAAGTACATGCGGTTGCCGTCATGCCATGTTGCTCGTCTCGGCGTCGTCGGTCGCTACCGCGACGACGTCCGCCTAACTAGCATGACGTAAGACAGGGTGGCCGTCGTACCAGTGCCTGTCTCGGCCCGTCGTCGCTACCGAGAGATGATGCCGATCGAGTGAGCAGACAGGTGGCGTAGGGGCCACGTACTGTCTCGGCGTTCGTCGTCGCTACACGGTGACGTCGCCTCGACTGCTTGATGGCTAAGACAGGGTGGCACGTTGGTTGTCACGTGCTCGTCTCGGTCGCGTCGTCGTCGTTACCGCGGCGACGTCACCTCGACTCGCTAGAAAGACAGGGTGGCCGTGGTGTCACGTGGCTCGTCTCGGGTCGTCGTCGCGCTACGCGACGATGTCCGCCTCGACCGCGTGACGCTTTAGACAGGGTGGCCGTGGTGCCACATGCTATCTCGGCGTCCATCGTCGCTAACGCGACGACGTCCTGACTCGTGACGCTAAGAGGGTGGCCGTGGTGTGAATGTCTCTGTTCGGCGTCCGTCGTCGCTACCGCCACGACGTCCGCCTCGACTCGCGTGACGCTAAGACAGGGGTGGCGTGGGCCACGTGCTCGTCTCGGCGTTCTCCGTCGCTCGCGACGACGTCGCCCTCGACTCACGGACACTAAGAAAGGGTGGCCGTGGTGCACGTGTTCGTCTCGGCGTCGTCGTCGCTACCGCGACGATCCGCCTCGACTCGAGTGGACCTAAGATAGGGTGGCCGTGGTTGTCACGTGCTCGTCTCGGCGTCCGTCGTCGTTCTACGCGACGACGACCGCCTCGACTCTCATGACGCTAAGATAGGGTGGCGTGGTGTCACGGCTGTCCGGCGTCCGTCGTCGCTACCGACGACGACATCTCGCCGCGCTCGCTGTGACGCTAAGACAGGGTGGCGTGGTGTTGTCCCGTGCTCGTCTCGTCCTCCGTCTCGCTACCGCGATGCGTCCGCATCGACTCGCGTGACGCTAAGGACAGGGTGGGCGTGGTGTCCCGTGCCGTCTCGGCGTCCAGTCGTCGCGACCACGACGACGTCCGCCTCTACTCGCTTGACGCAAAAGACAGGGTGGCCGTGGTGTTCACGTGCTCGTCTCGGCGTCCGTCAGTCGCTACCATGACGACGTCCGCCTCGACTCGCCTGACGCTAAGACAGGGTGGCCGTGGTGTCACGTGCTCGTCTCGGCGTCCGTCCGTCGCTACCGCGACGACGTCCCCTCGACTCGAGTGACGCTAAGACAGGGTGGCGTGGTATGCCTGAGTCGTCGTCTCGGCGGATCCGTAGTGCGCTACCACCGCGACGAACGACCGCCTCGACTCGCGTTGCGCTAAGACAGGGTGGGCGTGCTTCGGCGTCTCCGTGTCGCTACCGCGACGATGTCCACCTCGACTCGCTGACGCTAAGACAGGGTGGTGGCCGTAGTGTCACGTGCTCGTCTCGGGTCGTCGTCGCTACCGCGACGACGTCCGCCTGACTCGCCAGATAAGACAGGGTGGCCGTGTGTGCCACGTGCTCGTCTCGGCGTCCGTCGTCGCTACCGCCGACGATGTCCACTCGACTCGGGTGACGCTAAGAACAAGGTGGGCGTGTGTGGTGCGTGCTCGTCTCGGCGTCGTCGTCGCTACCGCGATGACGTCCGCCTGCGACTCGCGTGACGCTAAGACAGGGTGGGCGTGGTGTCACGTGCTCGTCTCGGCGCTCATCGTCGCTATCACCACGAGACGTCCACTCGACTCGCTAGGTAGACAGGGGTGGCCTGTGGTGTCAAGCTGCTGTCTCGGTGTCCGTCGTCGCTACCGCGAACGACGCCCCTGACACTTGCTGAATAAGACAGGGTGGCCGTGGTGCCACGATGCTTGTCTCGGCATCCAGTCGTCGCTACCGCGAGACGTCGCCTCAACTCGCGTGACGCTAAGACAGGGTGGCCTTGGGATGTTCCAGTGCTCGTCTCGGCGTCCGTCGTCGCTAAAGCTACGACGTCCGCCCTCGACTCGCGTGACGCTAAGACAGGGTGGCGTGGTGTCACGTGCTCGTCTCGGGCGTCCGTCGTCGCTACCGCGACGACTGTCCGCCTCGACTCACGTGGAACCTAAGACAGGGGGCCTGGTGTCAATCGTGCTCGTCTCGGTGTCCGTAGTCGCAAACCCGCGGACGAGTCCCTCGATCGCTAGATAATACAGGGTGCCGTTTGCCATGGCTCGTCTCGGCGTCCGTGTCGCTACCGCGAGCGACGTCCGAATCAACTGCATGACGCTAAGACAGGTGGCCTTGGTGCCACGTGCTTGTCTCGGCCCTCGTCGCTACCGCGATGATGACGGCCTCGACTCACGTGATGCTTAGACACGGGTGGCAGTGGTGCCACGTATCGTCTCGGCGTCGTCGTCGCTACACGACGATGACGTCCGCCTGACTCGCTTGACGCTAAGACAGGGGCGGTGGACGTGGTGTCACGTGCTAGTCTCGGCGCTCGTCGTCGCTAAGCGACGACGTCCACCTCGACTCTTGCTAGATAAAGACTGGGTGGCCCGTGGTGTCACGTGCTCGCTCGGCGGTCGTCGGCTACCGCGACGATGTCCGCCTCGACTCGCGTGACGCTTAGACAGGGTGGCGTGGTGCAGAATGCTCATCTCGGCGTCGTCGTCGCTACCGCGACGACGTCCGCCTCGACTCGCGTGACACTAAGACAGGTGCCGTGGTGGAACATGACTGGTCTCGGCGTCCGTCAGTCGCTACCGCGACGACGTCCACCTCGACTCGAGTGACGCTAAGACAGGGTGGCAGTGGTTGCCATGCTCGTCTCGCGTTCGTCGTCGCTACCGCGACGACGTCCGCCTCGACTCGCGTGACACTAAGACAGGGTGGCGTGGTTGTCAAGTGCTCGCTCGGTGTCGGTCGTCCTACCGCGACGACGTCCGCCCCCTCGACTCGCTTGACGCTAAGACAGGGTGGCCGTGGTGTCACGTGCTCGTCTCGGCCGCTCGTCGTCGTACCGCGACGACGTCCGCATCGACTTAAGTGGACCCTAAGACAGGGTGGCCGTGGTGTCACGTGCTCTTCTCGGTGTCCGTCGTCGCTAACGCGACGGACATCCGCCTCAGACTCCGCTAGTTAAACAGGGTGGCGTTTGTCCATGTGCTCGTCCGGCGTCCGTCGTCGCTACCGCGACGACAGTACTGCTCTCGACTAGCTGACGCTAAGACAGGGTGGCCTTGGTTGCCACGTGCTTGTCTCGGCCTCCATCGTCGCTTACCGCGACGAGATCGCTCGACTCACGTGATGCTTAGACAGGGTGGCATGGTGCCAGTATCGTCTCGGCGTTCGTCGTCGCTACCACGATGACGTCCGCTCGACTCGCTTGAAGCTAGACAGGGTGGCCGTGGTGTCACGTGCTCGTCTCGGCGCCTCGTCGCGACCGCGACGGACGTCCACTCGACTCGCTAGATAAGACAGGGGTGGCCGTGGTGTCACGTGCTCGTCTCGGTGTCTGTCGTCGCTACCGCGATGGACGTCCGCCTCGACTCGCGTGATGCTTAAGACAGGGTGCCGTGGTGAACGTGCTCGTCTCGGCGTCCGTGTCGCCTACCGCGACGACGTCCGCCTCGACTATCGAGTGACGCTAAGACAGCGGGGGGCAGTGGGTCCACGTTGCTCGTCTCGGCGTTCGTCGTCGCTACCGCGACGACGTCCGCCTCGACTCGCGTGAATAAGACCTAAGGGTGGCAGTGCTGTCACGTGTTGTCTCGGCCGTCGTGTCGCTACCGCGACGACGTCCGCCCGACTCGCGTGGACCCTAGACAGGGTGGCTGTGTGCACAGTGCTCGTCTCGGCGTCGTCGTCGCTACGCGAGACGACGCCTCGACTCTCATGACGCAAGATAGGGTGGCCGTGGTGACACGTGCTTGTCTCGGCATCCGTCGCGCTACCGCGACGACGTCCGCCTGACTCGCGTGTGACGCTAAGACAGGGTGGGCAGTGGTGTTCCCGTGCTCGTCTCGGCGTCCGTGTCGCTACCACGACGACGTCGCCTCGACTCGTTTAACGAAGATAGGGTGGTCGTGGTGTCACGTGCCTCGTCTCGGGTCCGTGTCTCGTAACCATACGACGTCGCCTCGACTCGCGTGACTCTAAGACATGGTGGGCGGGGTGTCACGTGCTCGTCTCGGCGTCCGTCGTCGCTACCGCGATGACGTCACCTTGACTAACGTGACGCTAAGACAGGGTGGCGTCGTGTGCCGTGCCTAGTCTCACGGCGTCCGTCGTCGCTACCGCAGCATGACGTCCGCCCGACTCGCGTGACGCTAAGACAGGGTGGGCGTGGTTGTCCCGTGCTCGTCTCGGCGTCGTCGTCGCTACCGCGACGACGTCCGCATCGACTCGCTTGGCGCTAAGACACGGTGGCCGTGGTGTCACGTGATCGTCCGACGCTGACGTAGCGCGACGCGATGACGCTACACCTCGACTCGCTAGATAAGACAGGGTGGCCGTGATTCACGTGCTCGTCTCGGCGTCGTCGTCGCTACCGCGACGACGTCCGCCTCGACTCGCCAGATAAGACAGGGGTGGCCGTGGTGCCACGTGCTCGTCTCGGCGCTCCGTCGTCGCTACGCGGACATGTCCACCTCGACTCGCTTGACGCTAAGACAGGGTGGCCGTTAGTGTCACGTGCTCGTCTCGGCGTCCGTCGTCGCTACCGCGACGACGTACGCCTCGACTCGCCAGATAAGACAGGGTGGCGCGTGTTGCCACGTGCTCGTCTGCGGCGTCCGTCGTCGCTACCGCGACGAGTGTCCACCTCGACTGCGGTGAGCTAAGACAAGGTGGGCGTGGCGTGACGTGTCTCGTCTCGGCGTCCGTCGTCGCTACCGCGATGACGTCCGCTCGACTCGCGTGACGCTAATAAGACAGGGTGGGCGTGGGTGTCACGTGCTCGTCTCGGCGCTCATCGTCGCTACCAACGCGACGTCCACCTCGACTCGCTAGTAGTAAAGATAGGGTGGCGTGGTGTCACGTGCTCGTCTCGGCGTCGTCGTCGCTACCGCGACGACGTCCGCCTCACTTGCTAGATAAGACAGGGTTGGCCGTGGTGCCACGTGCTGTCTCGGCATCCGTCGTCGCGTAACGCGATGATGTCCGCCTCAACTCGCGTGACGCTAAGACAGGGTGGTTGGTGTCATTGCTCGTCTCGGCGTCCGTACGTCGCTACAAAGCTACGACGTCCGCCTCGTACCGCGTGACGCTAAGACAGGGTGGCCGTGGGTCCACGGTTGCTCGTCTCGGCGTCCGTTCGATGCACCGCGACGATGTCCGCCTCGAATCACGTGGACCCTAAGACAGGGTGGCCGTTGGTGTCACGTGCGTCGTCTCGGTGTCCGTAGTCGCTACCGCGAACGACGTCCGCCTCGACTCGCTAGATAATACAGGGGTGCCGTATGCCTGTGCTCGTCTCGGCGTCCGTCGTCGCTACCGCGACGACGTCCGATCAACTGCATGACGCTAAGACAAGGGTGGCCTTGGTTGCCACGTGCGTCTCGGCCCTTCGTCGTCGCTACGCGATGATGATCGCCTCCGACTCACGTGATGCTATGACACCGGTGGCAGTGGTGCCACGTATCGTCTCGGCGTTCGTCGTCGCTACCACGATGACGTCAGCCGACCGCTGACGCTAAGACAGGGTGGGCCGTAGTGTCACGTGCTCGTCTCGGCGCTCGTCGTCGCTACAGCGACGACGTCCCACCTCGACTTGCTAGATAAGAACTGGGTGGTGGCCGTGGTGTCACGTGTCGCTCGCGGTGTCGGTCGTCGCTACCGCGAACGATGTCCAGCTCGACTCGTGACGCTTAACAAGAGGTGGCCGTGGTGCCATGCTCTCCGGCGTCCGTCGTCGCTACCGCGACGACGTCCGCCTCGACTCGCGTGACACTAAGACAGGGGTGGCGTGGTGGAACGTGCTGTCTCGGCGGTCCGTCGTCGCTACCGCGGACGAGTCCGCCGCTGACTCGAGTGACGTAAGACAGTGGTGGCAGTTGTCGGTGCCACGTGCTCGTCTCGGCGTTTCGTCGCTACCGCGACGAGTCCGCCTCGACTCCGTGACACTAAGACAGGTGTTACGGTGCCGTGTCTCGTAAAAGTGCTCGTCTCCGGTGTCGGTCGTCGCTACCGCGAACGACGTCCGCCTCGACTCGCTTGACGCTAAGACAGGGGGGTGGCCGGGTGTCAGTGCTCGTCTCGGCGCTCGTCGTCGCTTGCCGCGACGAAGTCCACCTCGACTCGCTAAGATAAAGACAGGGTGGCCGGTGGGTCACGTGCTCGTCTCGGCGTCCGTCGGCGCTACCGCACGACGACGTCCGCCTCGACTCGCTAGATAATACAGTGTGCCGTATTGCCATGTGCTCGTCTCGGCGTCCGTCGTCGTACCGCGAACGACGTCCGCTCAACTAGCATGACGCTAGACAGGGTGGCCTTGGTACCCGTGCTTGTCTCGGCCTCAGTCGTCGCTACAGCGATGATGATCGCCTCGAACTCGAGTGATGCTTAGACAGCCGGTGGCAGTGGGGAACGTACTCGTCTCGGCGTTCTCGTCGCTACCCACCGATGGACGTCCGCCTCGACTAGCTTGACGTAAGACAGGGTGGGCGTGGTGTCAGTGCTCGTTGGCGCTCGTCGTCGCTACCGCCGACGACGTCCACCTCGACTGCTAGATAAGACAGGGTGGCCGTGGGTGTCACGTGCTCGTCTCGGGTGTCGGTCGTCGCTACCGCGACGATGTCCGCCCGACTCGCGTGACGCTTAGTAGACAGGGGGCCGTGGTGCCAACATGCTCATCTCGGCGTCCATCGTCGCTACACGCGACGACGCCGCCTCGACTCGCGTGACGCTAAGACAGGGGGGCCTGGGTGGAACGTGCTTGTCTCGGCGTCCGTCGTCACTACCGCGACGAGTCCGCCTCGACTAACGTGACACTAAGACAGGTTGGCCAGTGGTGCCACGTGTTCGTCGCGGCGTGCTAGCGTCGCTACCGCGACGCACGTCCGCCTCGACTCGCGTGGCACCTAAGATAGCGGGTGGCCGTTGGTGTCACGTGCTCGTCGCGTCCGTCGTCGCTACCGGACGACGACGCCTCGACTATCCATGACGCTAAAGATAGGGTGCCATGGTGTCACGTGCTGTCTCGGCGTCCGTCGTCGCTTACCGCGACGACATCGCCTCGACTCGCGTGACGCATAAGACAGGGTGGGCTGTGGTGTACAGTGCTCGTCTCGTCCTCGTCGTCGAACCCGATGACGCTCGCCTCGACTCGCGTGACGCTAAGACAGGTGGGCGTGGTGTCCCCGTGCTCGTCTCGGGCGTCCGTCGTCGCTACCACGACGACTCCGCCTCTACTCGCTTGACGCAAAGACAGGGTGGCCGTGGTGTGTCACGTGCTCGTCTGCGGCGTCGTCGTCGCTACCATGACGACGTCCGCCTCGACTCGCTTGACGCTAAGACAGGGTGGCCGTGGTTCACGTGCTCGTCTCGGCGTCCGTCGTCGCTTACGCGACGACGTCCACCTCGACTCGCGTGACGCTAAGACAGGGTGGGGCGTGGTTGGACAGTGCTCGCTCGGCGTCCGTCGTCGCTACCGCGACGACGTCCGCCTCGACTCGCGTGACGCTAAGACAGGGTGGGGTGGTGTCCCGTGCTGTCTGGCGTCCGTCGTCGCTACCGCGACGACGTACGCCTCGACACGCTGACGCTAAATAGGGTGGTCGTGGTGTCACGGTGCTCGTCTCGGCGTCTCGTCGTCGCTACGCGACGACGTCCCCTCGACTCGCCTAGATAAGACGGGTGGCGTGGTGTCACGTGCTCGTCTCGGCGTCCGTCGTCGCTACCGCGACGACGTCCACCTCGACTCGCTGATGACGCTAAGACAGGGTGGGGTGTGTGCAGTGCTCGTCTCGGCGTCCGTCATCGATACCGCGACGACGTCCGCCTCGACTGCGTGACGTAAGACAGGGTGGGCGTGGTGTACCGTCCTCGTCTGGTGTCCTCGTCGCTTACCGCGACGACGTCCGCCTCGACTCGCTTGACACTAAGATAGGGTGGCCGTGGTGTCACGTGCTCGTCTCGGCGCTCGTCGTCGCTACCACGACGACGTCCACCTCGACTCGCTAGTAAGACAGGGGGCCGTCGGTGTCACGTGCTAGTCTCGGCGTCCGTCGTCGCTACCGCGACGACGTCCGCCTCGACTTGCTAGTAAGACAGGGTGGTCGTGGTGCCACGTGCTGTCTCGGGTCCGTCGTCGTACCGCGATGACGTCCGCCTCAACTCGCAGACGACTAAGACAGGGAGGGCCTTGGTGTCATGTGCTCGTCCGGCGTCCGTCGTCGCTAAAAGCTACGACGTGCGCCTCGACTCGGGACGCTAAGACAGGGGGGCCGTGGTGTCACGTGCTCGTCTGGCGTCCGTCGTCGTACCGCGACGCGTCCGCCCGACTCACGTGGACCCTAAGAACAGGGTGCCGTGGTGTCACGTGCTCGTCTCGGGTCCGTGTCGCTACCGCGACGACGTCGCCTCGACTCGCTAGATAATACAGGGTGCCGTATTGACCATGTGCTCGTCTCGGCGTCCGTCGTCGCTACCGCGACGCAAGTCCGCCTCAACTAGCAGACGCTAAGACAGGGTGGCCTGGTACTCACGTGCCTGTCTGCGGCTCCGTCGTCGCTACCGCGGATGATGATCGCTCGACTCGGTGAGTGATGCTTAGACAGGGTGCAGGCAGTGGGGCCACGTACTCGTCCGGCGTTCGTCGTCGCTACCACGATGACGTCCGCCTCGATCGCTTGACGCTAAGACAGGGTGGCCGTGGGTTCACGTGTCGTCCGTCATAGACTCGCTAGATAAGACAGGGTGGCCGTGGTGTCACGTGCTCGTTCGGCTGTCGGTCGTCGCTACCGACGAGTCCGCCTCGATCGCGTGACGCATTAGACAGGGTGGAAGTGGTGCCACATGCTCATATCGGCGTCCATCGTCGCTACCGCGACGACGTCCGCCTCGACTGCGTGACGCTAAGACAGGGTGGCCTGGTGGTGGAACGTGCTGGTTCGGCGTCCGTCGTCACTAACGCGACGACGTCCGCCTCGACTCGCGTGACGCTAAGACAGGTGGCAGTGGTGCACGTGCTCGTCTCGGCGTTCGTCGCGCTACCGCGGACGACGTCCGCCTCGACACACGTGACACTAAGACAGGGTGGCAGTGGTGCCACGTGTCGTCTCGGCGTCCGTCGTCGACTCGCGACGACATCGCTCGACTCGCGTAGACCCTAAGATAGGGTGGCCGTGGAGTCACGTGCTCGTCTCGGCGTCCGTCGTCGCTACCGCGACGACGACCGCCTCGACTCATGACGCTAAGATAGGGTGGCCGTCCGACCGTGTCCGTGCTTTCGCGGCGTCTCGTCGTCGCTACCGACGAGACATCCGACTCGCACCCTAGCAGCGGAGCTAAGACAGGGTGGGCGTGGGTCCCGAGCGTCTGTCCTCCGTCGTCGCTAACGCCGATGAACGTCCGCCTCGACTCGCGTGACGCTTGACAGGGTGCGGAGTGGGTCCCGGTTGCTGTCTGGCGTCCGTCGTCGCTCCACCCCGACGACGTCCGCTCTACTCGCCTTGACGCAAAGACAGGGTGGGCCGTGGTGTCACAGTGCTCGTCTCGGCGTCCGTCACGCTACCATGACGACGTCGCCTCGACTCGCATTGACGCTTAAGAAGGGTGGCCGTGGTGCACGTGCTCGTTCGGCGTCCGTGTCGCTACCTAGACGACGTCCACCTCGACTCGCGTGACGCTAAGACAGGGTGGGCTCAGTGGGCAGTGCTCGTCCGGCGTCCGTCGTCGCTACCGCGACGACGTCCGCCTCGACATCGCGTGACGCTAAGACAGGGTGGCGTGGTGGTACCGTCCTAGTCTTGGTGTCGTCGTGCTACCGCGACGACGTCCGCCTCGACTCGCTTGACGCTTAGATAGGGTGGCCGTGGTGTCACGTGCTCGTCTCGGCGCTCGGCGTCCACACGACGACGTCCACTCGACTCGCTAGGTAAGACAGGGTCGGCCGTGGTGTCACGTGCTCGTCTCGGCGTCCGTCGTCCTACCGCGACGACGTCCGCCTCGACTTGCTAGATAAGACAGGGTGGCCGTGGTGCCACGTGCTTTTCTCGGTCCGTCGTCGCTACCGCGATGACGTCCGCCTGAACTCGCATGACGCTAAGACAGGGAGGCCTGGTGTCATGTGCTCGTCTCGGCGTCCGTCGTCGCTAAAGCTACGACGTCCGCCTCGGACTCGCGTTGACGCTAAGACAGGGTGGCCGGTGGTGTCACGTGCTCGTCTCGGCGTCGTCGTCGCTACCGCGCGACGTCCGCCTACTCACTTGGACCTAAGACAGGGTGGCCGTGGTGTCCTCGCCACTCCTGTGCTCGTCCCTCGACTCGCTTAGAAAATACAGGGGGTGCCGTTATTGCCATGTGCTCGTTCGGCGTCGTGTCGCCTACCGCGACGACGTCCGCCTCAACTAGCATGACGCTAAGACAGGGTGGCCTTGGTACACGTGGCCTGCTATCGGCCTACCGTCGTGCCTACAGCATGATGAGTCGCCTCTAGACAGATATCGAGTGATGCTAGGAGACAGGGTGGCAGTGTCACGTACTCGTCTGGCGTTCGTCGTCGCTACCACGAGACGTCGCCTCGATCGCTTGAGGCTAAGACGGGTGGCCGTGGTTGTCACGTGCTCGTCTCGGCGCCGTCGTCGCTACCGCGACGACGTCCACCTAGACTCGCTAGATAAGACAGGGTAGGCCGTGGTGTCAGGGTCGTCTCGGGGTCGGCTCGTCGCTACCGCGACATGTCCGCCTCGACTCGCGTGACGCTTAGACAGGGTGGCCGTGGGCCAACATGCTCAGCTCGGCGTCCCATCGTCGCTACCGCGACGACGTCCGCCTCGACTCGTGTGACGCAATAAGACAGGGTGGCCGTGGTTGGGAACGTTGCTTGTCTCGGCGTCCGTCGTCGCTACCGCCACGATGTCGCCTCGACTACGAGTTGACGCTAAGAAAGGGTGAGTCGTGCCACGTGGCTCGTGCTCGGCGTTCATCGTCGCTACCGCGACGACGTCCGCCTCGACTCACGTGACACTAAGACAGGGTGGCAGTGGTGCCACGCTGTTCGTCGGCGTTCCGTCGTCGCTACCGCGTGACATCCGCCTCGACTCGCGTGGCCCTAGATAGGGTGGCCGTTGGTGTCACGTGCTCGTCTCGGCGTCCGTCGTGTATCGCGACGACGACGCGCGACTTAATGACGCTAAGAGGGGTGGCGTGGTTGTCACGTGCTGTCTCGGCGTCGTCGTCGCTACCCGACGAAATCGCCTCGACTCGCGTGACGCTAAGAGGGTGAGGCTTGGTGTCCCGTTGCTCGTCTCCTACGTCGTCGCTACCGCGATGACGTCCGCCTCGACTCGCGTGACGCTAAGACAGGGTGGGCGTGGTGTCCGTGTCGTATCGGCGTCCGTCGTCGCTACCACGCACGACGTCCGCCTCTACCGCTTGACGCAAAGACAGGGTGGCCGTGGTGTCACGTGCTCGTCTCGGGTCCGTCGTCGCTACCATGAGACGTCCGCCTCGACTCGCTGAACGCTAAGACAGGGTGGCAGTGGGGTGTCACGTGGCTCGTCTCGGCGTCCGTCGTCGCTACCGCGACGACGTCCACCTCGACTCGCGTGGACGCTAAAGACAGGGGGTGGCGTGGTGTGCAAGTGCTCGTCTCGGCGTCGTCGTCGCTACGCGACGACGTCCGCCTACCTCGATCGGTGACGCAAAGCAGGGTGGGCGTGGATGTACCGTCCTCGTCTTGTGTCGTCGTCGCTACCGCGACGACGTCGCCTCGACTCGCTGACGCTAAGATAGGTGGCCGTGTGTCACGTGCTCGTTCGGCGCTCGTCGTCGCTACACGACGACGTCCCACTCGACTCGCTAGGTAGACAGGGTGGCCTGGTGTCACGTGCTCGTCTCGGCGTCCGTCGTCGCTACCGCGACGACGTACCGCCGACTTGCCTAGATAAGACAGGGTGGCCGTGGGTGCACGTGCTTGTCTCGGCGTCGTCGTCGCTACGCGATGACGTCCGCTCAACTCGCATGACGCTAAGACAGGGGAGCTTGGTGTCAGTGTGCTCGTTCGGCGTCCGTCGTCGCTAAAGCTACGACGTCCGCCTCGACTCGCGTGACGCTAAGACAGGGTGGCCGTGGTTGTCACGTGCTCGTCTCGGCGTCCGTCGCGCTACCGAGACGACGTCCGCCCCCGACTCACGGGACCTAAGGACAGGGGGCCGTGGTGTCACGTGCTCGTCTCGGTCTTTGGCGTCAGTCGCTACCGCGACGACGTCCGCCTCGACTCGCTTAGATAATACAGGGTTGCCGGATTGCTCATGTGCTTCTCGGCGTCCGTCGCTACCGCGACGACGTCGCCTCAACTAGCATGACGCTAAGACAGGGTGGCCTTGGTACACCGTGCCTGTCTCGGCCCTCCGTCGTCGCTACCGCGATGATGATCGCCTCGACTCTGAGTGAGCTTAGACGGGTGGCAGTGGTGCCACGTACTCGTCTCGGCGTTCGTCGTCGCTACCACGATGACGTCCGCCTGACTCGCTTGACGCTAAGACAGGGTGGCCGTGGTCACGTGCTCGTTCGGCGTCGTCGTCGCTACCGTGACGACGTCCACCTCGACTCGCTAGATAAGACAGGGTGGCCGTTGGTGTCACGTGCTGTCTCGGTGTGGCGTCGTCGCTACCGCGACGATGTCCGCCTGAGACTCGCGTGACGCTAGACAGGGTGGCCGTGGGCCACATGCTCATCTCGGCGTCATCGTCGCTACCGCGACGACGTCCGCCTCGACTCGCGTGACGTAAGACAGGGGTGGCCGTGGTGGAAGGCTTGTCTCGGCGTCCTGTCGTCGCTACGCGGACGAGTCCGGCTCGACTCGAGTGACGCTAAGACAGGGTGGAGTTGGTTGCCACGTGCTGTCTCGGCGTTATCGTCGCTACCGCGACGACGTCCGCCTCGACTCACGTGACACTAGACAGGGTGGCAAGTGGTGCCACGGTCGTCCGGCGTCGTCGTCGCTACCGCGACGACATCCGCCTCGACTCGCGTGGACCTAAGACAGGGTGGCCGTGAGTGTCACGTGCTCGTCTCGGCGTCCGCGTCGTTTACCGCGACGACGACCGCTCGACTCTATGACGCTAAGAAGAGGGTGGCCGTGGTGTCACGTGCTTGTTCGTGCGTCGTCGTCGTACCGCGACTGACGTCCGCCTCGACTCGCGTGACGCTAAGACGGGGGGGGCGTGGTGTCAACGTGCCTCGTCTCTGGCGTCCGTCGTCGCTACCACGACGACGCCCGCCTCTCTCGCTTGACGCAAAAGACGGGTGGCGTGGTGTCACGTGTCGTCTCGGCGTCCGTCGTCGCTACCAGACGACGTCCGCCTCGACCGTTGACGCAAGACAGGGTGGCAGTGTGGTGTCACGTGATCGTCTCGGCGTCACGTCGTCGCTACCGCGACGACGTCCACCTCGACGTCGCGAGACGCAAGACAGGGTGGGCGTGGTGTGCAGGTGCTCGTCTCGGTTCCGTCGTCGCTACCGCGACGGACGTCCGCATCGACGCGCGGACGCTAAGACAGGGGGGCCGTGTGGTGTCCCGTGCTCGTCTTGTGTCCGTCGTCGCTACCGCGAGACGGCCGCCTCGACTCGCTTGACGCTAAGATAGGGTGGCCGTGGTGGTCACGTGCTCGTCTCGGCGCTCGTCGTCGCTACCGCGACGACTCCACTCGACATCGCTAAGGATAAGACAGGGTGGCCGTGGAGCAGGTGCTCGTCTCGGCGTCCGTCGTCGCTACCGCGACGACGTCCGCCTCACTCGCCGAAAGACAGGGTGGCCGTGGTGGCCGGGCCAGGTGCTGCTCAGCGTCCGTCGTCGCTACCGCGACGACGTCGCCTCAACTTGAGTGACGGCTAAGACAGGGTGGCCTTTGTGTCATGTGTCGTCTCGACGCGCGTGACGCTTAGACAGGGTGGCAGTGGTTGCAAGTGCTCGACTCGCGTGGAGTCGCTTAAGGCAGGACGTGGCGGGCTGATGCAGGGCCGTAAGACAGGTGGCATCGTGCACGTCTCTCGGCCGTCGTAGCTTAACGCGACGCGTCCCTCGACCAGCGTGACGTAAACAACAAGGAGTGGGGAAGTTGCGAGAAAAAGCTGTGTCCTCGTGATCGCGAGCTGTACGTACGCGCTACAGCGACGACGTCCGCCCGACTCTGTGACGTAAGATGAGGGTGGCCGTGGCTGTCACTTGCTCGTCTCGGCGTCCGTCCGTCGATCTCGCGACGACGGATCCGCAGCTCGATCGCGTGTGACGTAAAGAAGGGGGCTAGGATGGGTCAGGGGTCTCGGGTCGTCGTCGTCCCTGTGACAGTCTCGCCTTCGTCGGAGGGATTAAGCACAGGGTGGCCAGTCCTATAACAACGAAGAGGGGCCGTGTGTCGTGTCAGCGTTCCGTCGCGGGGCATACACGCAAACGAAACATAACAGGGGGGTGCTAGGGGGTTGCTGAGTGACCGCGGGTAACAGACCAGGGGGGTGGCGTTGTGTGGGGGTCCCATTCGGATGTGCCGCCTCGAGCTCGCGTTGACGCTTACAGACAGAGGTGGCGTGTGTCCACGTGATCGTCTGGCGTCTTCGTCGCTAACGGACGACGTTGCCTCGCATTCACGTCGTACCCTAGACAGGGTGGCACGTGGTGCTCACGTGTCGTCTCGGCGTCCGTGCTTCGCTACGCGGACGGACGTCCGCTCGACTCGCGTGGTGAACAGCATAGAAGGGTGGCCCGTGGATGTCACGTGCTCGTCTCGGCGTCCGTCGTCGCGGGGGTACGCGGACGACGATCCCCTCGACATGACGCGTGACAGAAGAGGGTGGCAGTGGGTTACGTGTCTGTCTCGCTCCGTCGTCGCTTCACGCATTGACGAGTCCGCCTCGACGTCGCGGACGCTAAGTACGACTAGGGTGAGCGTGGTGTCCCGTGCTCGCTCCCTTCGTGTCCGTCGCTTACCCGCGGAGGTCCGCCTCGGACTCGCGTGTGACGCTAAGACAGGGTGGGCCGTGGTGTCCACTGCTCGTCTGGGTCCGTTCGTCGCTACGCGACGACGTCGCTCAGCTCGCTAGCAAGAGACCGGGTGGGCCGTGGTGTGTCACCGTGCTCGGTCGATCGGCGTCCGTCGTCCCGCTTACGTGACGACGAGTCTGCCTCGACTAGCCGATTACGGCTAGGAGGGTGGCAGTGGTTGCACGTGCTCGTTCGCGCGGTTCGTCGTCGCTACCGCGAGACGTCCGCCTCGAACTCGCGTGACCTAAGACAGGGGAGTGGCTAGTTGTGCCCTTGCCGGTCCGTCGTCGCTATCGCGACGTCGCGGTCCTGAGCTTAGACAGTGGTGAGTGTGCGGGTCCACGTGCTCGTCTTGGTCCGTCGTCGCTACCGCGACGAGTCCGCCTGCGACTCGCTTGCGCATTAAGATCAGGTGGCCTGGTGTAACGTCGCTCGTCTCGGGCTCGTCGTCGCTACACGACAGAGTCCAGGCCTCGACTGAGCTAGACCTAAAGACAGCGGTAGGCCGTGTGCACCTGCTCGTCTCGGGTTCGTGTCGCGTACCGCGACGCGTCGCCTCACTCGGCAATAAGACAGGTGCGTATGGGCACGTGCTGTCCAGGCGTCGGTCGTAGCGACGGATCGCCTACTTCGTGACGACTACGACAGGTGCCAGTGTCGACGTCCGTCATCGACTCGGTCACGCTAAGACAGTGGTGGCAGTGGGTCACGTTCTCGTATCGGCGTCCGTCGCGCTACGCGACGCGTCCGCCCGACTGCGCTGACGCTAAGACAGGATTGACCTGGTGGCACGTGCTCGTCTCGGCGTCCGTCGTCGCACCACGACTGACGCCGCCTCGACTCGAGTTGCGCTAAGAACGTAGGGTGGGCCGTGTGTGCAGTGCTGGTCTCGGCGTTCGTCGGTCCTACGCGATGAGTTCGCCTCGACTCGGAGTGACAGCTAGACAGCGGTGGACGTGGTGCCCGTGCTCGTCTCGGCGTCCGATCGTCGCTACGCATGAGACGTCCGCCTCGACTCGTGGTTGGGACCCAAGACAGGGTAGGACGTGGTTGTCACATTCGTAGTTCGGCGCGTATCGTCGCTACCACGACGGACGTCGCATCGACTGCGTGACGCTCTTGAAGACATGGTGGCCGTGGTGATCACGTGTACGTCTCGGCGTCCGCGACGCTACCGCGACGAACGCCTAGACTCTGGTTACGCTAATAAGACAGGGTGGACCGTGGTTGTCACGTGCTGTCTCGGCAGTCCCGTGTCTACCGCGATGACGCGCCTGACCGCGTGACGGCTAAGACAGGGGGGGCTTGTTTGTGTTGTCCGTGTCCGTCTCGGCGCCTCGTCGCTACCGCGATGACGTACCGCCGAACTAGCGTGTGACGCTAAGAACGGGAGGGGTGGGTGTACCGTGCTGTATCGGCGTCTATCGTCGCATACACGACGACAGTCCGCTCCTGACTCGCTTGACGTCAGACAGGGTGCGCGTGGTATCACAGTGCTCGTCTCGGCGTCGTCGATCGCTACGCGACGACGTCGCCCGGACTCGGTAGACGCTAAGACAGGGTGGCCGTTGAGGTGCCACGTGCGTCTTTCGAGACGTCGTCGGTGCTACCGCCGACGAAGTCCCTCAACTCGGCGTCGTGACGCTGAAGACAGGGTGAGGCGTGGTGTTCACGTATCTGTATCGGCGTCCGTCGTCGCTTACGCTCGGACGTCCGCCTCGATCGCTGACGCTAAGAAAGGGTGCTTGGTGGCCCGTGCTCGTAATGGCTCAAGCGGTTCGTCCATGCCACCGCCGCAGACTGATAGCTGCCGCTCACCGAGTTGACGTAGACAGGTAGCGTGGTAGTCCATCGGTGCTCAGTCGTCGGGCCGTCGTCGCTCGCCTCAACCCGATTGCGACGTCGACACATCGACTATTCATGACTAAGACAGGGTGGCCATGGTGCCAGTCTACGTCTCGGGTCCGTCGTCGATACCAGCGAACGACGTCCCCTCGACTCGGTACGATAAGACAGGGTGTGGCCTGGTCGTACACGTTGCTCGTCTCCGGGCTGTCGTCGTACAGCAGACGTCCGCCTCGACTCAGCGTGACGCTAAGGACAGGGGTGGCGGGTGGGCGAACAACGTGCTCGTCTCGGCTCCGTCGTCGCTACCACCGACGAGACGTTTGCCTCGACTCGCGAGGACGCTCGCAAGAAGACAGGGTGGCAGTGGTGCCACGTATGCTCGTCTAGTCGTTCTCGTCGACTACCGCAACGACGTCCGCCCTGACTCCGTGACACTAAGACGGGTGCAGTCCCCACGGGTCGTCTCGGCTCCGCGTCGCTACCGCGATGACGGTCCGCCTCGACTAGCGTGGTGGACCCTAAGACGGGGTGGCTGTGTGTCAAGTGCTCGTCTCGGCGTCCGTCGTCGCTAGCCGCGACGACGACCGCCTCGCCTCTCAGTGACGCTAGATAGGGTGGCAGTAGGCACGTGCTTCTTTCGGAGTCCGTATCGCTGCCCGCAACGTCGTCCGCATCGATCTCGGTGACGCGTAAGAGGGTGGGCGTGGCCCTTTCCCCCCCCCCCCCCCCCCCCCCCCCCCCCCCCCCTCGTGGCTGTCAACCCCCGTGCTCGTCTACCGGCGATCCCCCCCCCCCCCCTGTCGTCGCTACGTGTGTGACGTTGGCCCCCCGGCTCGACTGCTTGGACGCTAAGTGTGTGGTGTGGTGTCTCCGGTGCTCGTCTCGGCGTCCGTCGTCGCTTTTCCCACCACACAGCCACCCCCACGACGCCGCCTCGTACCTCGCTGACGCTAAGACAGTGTGTGGCCCGTGGTTGTCTTAACGTGATCCGTCTCGGCGGCCGTCGCGTACCCGACGACGCCAATCGAACTCGACGTGCACGCTAAGAAGGCGTTGTCGCCACGCACAGCCGGTGTCTATCGGCGTCCGTGTCGCTACCGCGACGACGTCCGCCTCGACTCGCGTGACGCTTAAGACAGGTGGTGGGGTGGGTCTCGTGTCGTCTCGGCGTCCGTCGGTCGATACCGGTCGTCGCTACCGCGACGATGTCCACCTCGACTCGCTGACGCTAAGACAGGGTGGCCGTAGTGTCACGTGCTCGTCTCGGCGTCCGTCGTCGCTACCGCGACGACGTCCGCCTCGACTCGCCAGATAAGACAGGGTGGCCGTGTTGCCACGTGCTCGTCTCGGCGTCCGTCGTCGCTACCGCGACGATGTCCACCTCGACTCGCGTGACGCTAAGACAAGGTGGGCGTGGCGTGCCGTGCTCGTCTCGGCGTCCGTCGTCGCTACCGCGATGACGTCCGCCTCGACTCGCGTGACGCTAAGACAGGGTGGGCGTGGTGTCACGTGCTCGTCTCGGCGCTCATCGTCGCTACCACGCGACGTCCACCTCGACTCGCTAGGTAAGACAGGGTGGCCGTGGTGTCACGTGCTCGTCTCGGCGTCCGTCGTCGCTACCGCGACGACGTCCGCCTCGACTTGCTAGATAAGACAGGGTGGCCGTGGTGCCACGTGCTTGTCTCGGCATCCGTCGTCGCTACCGCGATGACGTCCGCCTCAACTCGCGTGACGCTAAGACAGGGTGGCCTTGGTGTCATGTGCTCGTCTCGGCGTCCGTCGTCGCTAAAGCTACGACGTCCGCCTCGACTCGCGTGACGCTAAGACAGGGTGGCCGTGGTGTCACGTGCTCGTCTCGGCGTCCGTCGTCGCTACCGCGACGATGTCCGCCTCGACTCACGTGGACCCTAAGACAGGGTGGCCGTGGTGTCACGTGCTCGTCTCGGTGTCCGTAGTCGCTACCGCGACGACGTCCGCCTCGACTCGCTAGATAATACAGGGTGCCGTATTGCCATGTGCTCGTCTCGGCGTCCGTCGTCGCTACCGCGACGACGTCCGAATCAACTAGCATGACG